>CALNHX010011895.1:0-28840 GCA_940337035.1 Agriotes lineatus
GAAGCTCTCGGGCTTTAATCTTTGATAAATGTCATAATCTTAGCTTGAGTAGTTTTTGCTTAAACAATTTACATGAGGCTGGAGTTATAATTATTTGGGGAAGTTATTTCCAATTCCATCAATATTGTTTTAAGAGAAAATAAACGAAAACGCTACTTATTTATTATAAGTATATTCAAGGACAATTATAATCATTTCTTGATATTTAAAAAATGTGAGTAGGCACTGGACGTTACAATTTTCAGTGAGAGTAAAAATTCTAATTTTATTGAATAATCGTTGAGGGCAATGCCAGTTCGCATTTTATGATTGGTCAAAAAACGTCAAAATGACAGATGTTGGAAATAGTCAGTAATAATGTATTAAGGGCAAATTAGTTTGCCGGTAAAACATTTTCCGAGCTTAATCATGACCCCGAAATGCATTTGTAGACTATTTCCCAAATATCGATTCATTTTGTATCGGTTTTTTTTTTTTTTTTTTTTATAATTTATTAGTAACCAGATCAGCATACATTTTGCTATACATGGCTCTGTTAACTTAAACAAAATTTTATATTTTTATATACAACATAACTAGTTAAGTCGAAATGGACTTGGTTAGATTAAATTAGAGAATAGGGATTACATGATATTCAAAGGGTATGTCTATGGGGGACATTAGTCACTTATTTCTGTTTCGGTGTCTGATGATGAGTAGCAAATGTCTATTGGGAGTTTCCGTTTCAATCTGGTATGAATTCTTCTGTTTCCTATTTTATAATACACAGCTCCAGGGCAGTGATGTAGGTTGATCATAAATTTACTGGTTAGTTTCTTTAGGTGGTCCGAGATCATTTCGACGCCTAGTTCTTCATGAATCTGATTGTTTCTGATGAACCATGGACAGTTGAGGATTATTCTAAGCACTTTATTTTGAAAAACTTGTATTTTATTTAATTGAATTTTAGAAGCGTTGCTCCAGATTGGGCAGCTGTATGTTATGAGAGGGCGAAGGATGGATTTGTAGAGTAGGATAGAACATTGGAGTTTTAATGGTGATTTTTTGTTAAGGATCGGGTATAATAGGGCTAGGCGGGCGTGGCCTTGATTTAGTTTCTTGTTAATGTGGCAGCCCCATTTTAACTGAGCGTCTAAGTATAGTCCTAAATATTTCACCGCCGAGTCTTTTGGATTCCATTGGATATCGGTGTTATTTATCTTCAGTGGTGTTGGAGTTTTGTATCGGTATGCAATGAATATGACATTTATACCTACTGATGCATAATGACAGTTTAAACGACGTTTTTGAAATATCATCTTGATTAAAATAACATATTTGGCGATTGCCATGGATACAAGTGGTAAAAAACTGCTAAAATCCCATGGAAAAAATTAGATTTTTTGCCACTATAAACGACGTGGTTGGTTGAATTTTGAAAAATCATGCCATTTGATTGTATCATAAAAGATGCGGGACATAGTCGCTACAAAATAGCTATTTGTGCAACAAGTGCTAACAGTTGATGTTTATGCACGAGACATGAAAATTATGAAACGAAGCTGAAGGCTGAGGTTCATAACATGTCTCGTGCATAAACACTTTTAACACGAGTTTGCACACAATATTTTTTCTACGGCCTTAAATTTACTACTATTATTAATCCATAAATGTCGATCTAACAAAGGTTTGCATTTATGACAGTTATAATTTATGTCATAGTAAAGAGATATCCGTGACGGCACAAGTGATTGTTTCTGCAGTCGGTAGCTGTCAAAGTTAGTTATCAAAGGTAATTATAATAGTACACATTTTACTTTATTCATTACATAAAGTTTTAATTATTTAAAAAACACTTTACCTCGAACGAAAGAAATAATTAGAATAACTTTATAACCTCACTGCCTGTTTAAAATTATAAATTCAACACCCGCTGTTTACTTTTAGCACATGTGCAATGTGCATGTCATTTTTAGTGAAACAAGCTAGTGCTAAAAGGCCTACTTTTAGTAGTGGTCGTAGAAAAAATAGTTTAATATATAATTTGAACACTCTTATCTTAGAAATGGTACGGGAAATCGTTTTCTTCAGTTTAGTACCTACTCTCGAATAAATAATTGATAGCTTGACTACATACACTGTTTGTAAAATCATTGAGTCACTCTATGTTACCATTGATACATGATTCACCCTTTTGAATTGGTGCAAATATAGCGACTACGGTTTTTAGTGAATTATTAGTTTTATTGTGGTTGCCTTAGTAACAGGAGTGCATTTTTGCGAAATTTTGGCTTTTAAGCGATTAATTAATTTTGTAGTAGTCAAAAAGTGAATAAAATTAGAAATCCACACAGAAGCTTTAGCTTTAGAGAGTGTCTTAAAAGAAATACGTAAAAGTTTCTTTAATCTGATATCGGTCGCCTTTTGAGCAAAATTCTCACACTTTTCCAAGCAACGCCATTGTGATAAACGGCAGATGTGACAATATTGACTTGACATCTAGCCGTGTTTAAGATTTTTTCGAAAAGGGTGTTAAAAGAGAATCTACAGCGACTTACCTTGTGGAGAGCAATCCTGGCAGATACCTTCATGTAAATGTAAGAGTTTCCTTCATTACGCGACTAATGAGGTTTGGATATTTGAGTTATTAAAAGTGCGTTTTGGTATTATTAAATTCTTGTATACAACGAACACCACAAAGACATGAGAGTGAAGAAAACAGAAAAAGGAAAAGATGGGAAGAGAAGAAAGAGGAAAGTGACGCAGTTAGGAAAAGTAAAAAAATAGTAAGATCCCCCTGGAAAAACCGAGATGAAGCAGATTTGGCTGAAATGACGAAAAATATGTTGAAGGAAGTAAAAGCCATAAGGAAAGATCAGAAAAATTATCAAGAAGAAATGCAACAACTATAAGAGAAGAAAATGAGACACTGAAAAATAATATAAAGCTGCTTGAAAAAAGGTGAAAAGTATGGAAAATTTTTCTAATTTTTGCACAAAAAAAATTATACCAAATAAGAAATGAATGAACGAATGAGTTATGATGATAGAATGTGTTTTCAGCAAACTTAAAATGAATAAAATAACAAGTAAATAATATCGATGTTTTTGAAAGTTTGATTATATGAAAGAAGAGCTGTGTTGATTGGCGAATTCAAAATGGAATTTGTGCTACAAGATGCTAAATAAAAAAGAAAATGGTGTCGTACGTGGTACGTTAACATTTATCAGCGATAAAATTTAAGAACTATCAATTTTGTAATTAACCAATTTGTAAAGGAATGTGTCACTAAGAGTTCTATTGGATTTTAAGGTGTACATATTTAGATCTTTACAATATTGTTCATATGATTACTCAGGAGGGATTAATTTTCTTTGTAAAAATGATTAGTTTCCTTTGGATTCTCTCAACTCTACTAATGTAAATGCCTTGAAAATTATATTAATATACAAATAATAGACTGTTTTAATAACATTAACATCGTTGAACTCCTTTGAAGAACGTATTGTAACGATCGTGGGGCTAGGCCGTCGCCCCAGAAATAGGACTCAGCGTCCCGTGCGACAGCATTGCAGAACGACCTTGGAGGCAGCTGCATGAGACGGCGTGAGTCAGTCTTCCAGAACATTCCAGAAACGACCTTGCGCGTGACACGTCAGAGTTGCCAGAAAGGTCGAGCGAACTCTAGACGTTTTCTAGAAGGAACTATCTGGCAATATAAATACTCGCGAGCGGGAATAGCGGGCAGTTATCCCGCAGACCTGAGTTCAATCGGAATTCGCGTAGAGCCGTGTAGAGCTCCCACTTAAATAATAGCCCGTGTGTACATACATACAACTATTGACATAAATAACCATATAAATATAACCATATAAATAGAAATAAATCGTTAGTGTTAAGAGTGAAATAAATAAATAGTTGAAGTTTAACCAGTGTAAATATTAAATAAATGTATCGATAGAAATAGCGCCTGTAGTTTAAGTAATTTGTAATCGGCTCTATAATTCTCGTGTGTTTGTAAATAATAATAATTAATCTATTTGATGTAAATAAATGTTTAATACAAGAAGCGTCGTATAATTTTTAAATAGCCCGAACGGTAAAACGTAACAGTATAATAAAACCAAGAATTTTTGGGGTATTGCTCGAGATGTCAAATAGAAGTTTTGTGTCGAATAAAACCCGCAGGTCTTTGACGATAGTAGTATTTAAGAGTTGAATTGTTTAAAGTACAACTATGATGAGTTACATTTTTATTTCGTGTGAAACTAATCCTATACCACTTACTGTCATTCAAGTCAATAAAAAAGAATGCTTAAATTGATAAACTATTGCTGGCAGTTGAATTATTACATGTCATAATACTTGCAACATATTTAATTGATGCTTTCTGATTAGAAACTTAAGACCAGGGGCGCTTAGAACACGCTAATACTCAGTTTTAAACAGAGTTAACTTATTTTTTGCAGTCTAGCCGAATTAAATATTTACTTCTACTGCGGAAAAGAGCAAAAGTCAGATAATCTATTTTATTTTTGTACCTTTTATGACATTAATTTTTTTCTTTGGTAATTTTTATTGTTGTGTAAGAATACCAGAGTGGAAAGCGTCTTGGTGCTATAGCTTTGGAAGGTGTGATATGTAAATATGGTCAAACACAATATCATAAATAGAGGTTGGTTCTTTCGGGCTATATTTAAATATATTTTTATATAGATAACGCCTATTAAGTTTCGAATTGTATATTTATAACCAGAAACACATATGATCTAATGTGAGCAAAATGCTCACTGTGCGACGACTCGAATTACAAGTCATATAGCGACTAATGCCCGATATATTAGATGACAAGGGGACCAGGGCCATGCCCCTATCTCCTATACTTATAAACGGATTTGGATAAATTTTATCACAAGGATATTAACCATAATATTGTATTGAGAGACAGATATAGGTATAGTCAAAATAGTCGACTTCCGGATTTACCAGAAATATTATTTACATTTATTTTCGGAATCTAAGATTCAACTTACGAACGACAGTGTTGCTAAATTTGCTTAAGTATTACACAAAAATATTTTACTAATTCATTAAAAACGTATTTTTCAGTTTTAGATAAAGCTAAAGTAGTGCATGATGCATATAGTTAGATTGGTTATTAAATTTTGTATCTATTGGCAAAATGGTATTTAGTAGGTGCCATTTAAAAATGCGTTTTCTTAAAAAACACGTTTAGTAAATCTTATTTTTTTATGAAGAAGCTGTTATTGATCTAATTGATGAAATCACTGTTAATATGAGTTACTAGAGTCAATTAGAACTGATTTTTCTCAGTCACGGTCGTCTATGGTAAAAAATTTTAAAAAAACTTTCTGTTTAAATGAAAAATTCGTAAGAATATCGTATGGAATTTGAACCATAGATTCCGAAAAACATAATGATACAGGCTGATACTTTAATCAAAATTAAAAACCAGAAGTCTATCAATCCGAAATTATGTCTAGTATACTCGTATGAAGTTTATCTAACTCGGTTCATAAATAAAGGAAATATAAGCATGGTCCTAGTCTCATTGTCACCAGGTATATTATGTATTTTTAATCTCGGTTACCATTGCGTTTCGCTCCTTCGTTAATATCATAATAGTGGTAGGCAGTAGAAACAATTGGCAATCACTGATTGTCAAAATATACATTGGCATCGCTAATGCACAAAATCGTGTTAAGAGTGTTATAAAATCATATGTATACAGTATGTACCAAATTCATGGTAGAAAAATATCTAGCACGGTACTATAAGAGAATATAGCCCATATTTGTGGCTCTTTCTTTTTATGCAGCTATAATATTTTTTTGGAAACCCAAAAAATTTATCATACAGCAACGCCTATCAGTGTCCCTCTTGCCTGATTAAATTACTTATAAAAATACTCACCGGTCCGGCAGAAGTATTCTTATTAATTCGCTTATCTACACTCATTAACGTTCAGTTTTACAAAACATGTTCGAAATGCTCCCCTTGACTGAAGATCTAACATTTGCAAACTTCACCATACAGGGAGAGCGGGTAGCCGAGCAGTAAAGCGTTTGCGCTCGCAATCGGCAGGTAGTGGGTTCGAACCCCATACCCGGATATTGGTTTTATCTATGCTCTTCAGCCACCATACAAACACCTTTGGTGGTCGTTACCTTTGTAGAAGGGTATTCTTCCCTAATTCAAGGGGTTACGCTAGACACTTACCCCGGTCGCGGCCGAAGATGGCTTATAAAACCCACATTTGATGGTTATCAACAGGTACTTAGCCTATATTAATAGAAAAAAGAAGAAGACCGCATACTAAATTCTTACCAACCCTCTGGGCATTCGTAGAAGGACCAATTTTTAATTTTATTAAACACGTATGGGCCAAAGACACCACGAGACTGATTGATAATTCTAAGACAGTGCAACTCAGATTTAAACAAATTTATCCTTGAAGGTTCAGTAATTAATAATTATCTTAACTTATTTCACGTCCCAATGGCGTGCGTAATTACAAGGGTCACTATATATATTGCGAGATACATAAACAGTAAATATTTTAGAAGTCCCCTATTTCTTTTATTAAAAACTTGGATCCAATCTAGATTATTATGCAAAATATGATCTAGAGAGCTTATGCCATTCTTGTCGAAAACAATTTCTAAATATCAGTCAAAATGGATCTCAGCCGAGAGAATTTTCGGCCTATGCTATTTTATGATTTCAAGTATGGTTTGAGCGAAGTTGAGTGCTTGGATAGAATGAAAGATAACACAAATGAAGAACGTCCAAGAACTACAGTAACTCCCGAAAACATCCAAGTTGCTAGGAAAAAGGTAGAAACGGACAACAAAGTGACTTATGACGTATTGAATCCGAGATGCAGTTTTTCAACACCTTAAAACCAAGTGACTGGCATTTTGCATTTGAAGGGTGAAAGCGAAGATTACAAAAATGTATCGACTTTGAAAGGGACTATTTTGAACATACATAAAAAAAAGTTAAATATTGTTAATAGTTACTTTGTATCTCACAATATATAGAGTGACCCTCGTATTTGCGTAGAAAATTGTTACTCGAAGTAGTACCGATTTGTGAAATGTGTTGGAATATCCTTATTTTATCATAATCTATCCGTGTTTTTTTGTGCCATGAAATTTGGGACACTATGTATAAATCTTTTTGCAAAAGTAAGAGTAATAATTATAAATAATAACCTTATATCATCAACGCTCATAAATCAAACTATAAAATCAATCATCTGGAAAAACAATTGACGATTACCAAGCAAAGACTAAACGTTATACGTATTGTTAAAAACAGATAGTCAGCTGTCTTCTACCACCCACCATTATTATAATAATATTAGAATAATGAAATTGCAATCGAGATTGACCTTAAATGTTTTTCTTCGCACCTTTAAAGTTGCCTCTTTACACATACTACCTAATTCAACGTCAAAAGTTGCCATTTATAAAATTTTAACAAAAGCTGCCGTGTCCCGTATCGAACGCATAAAGAAAGAACCGTATTCAATGCATAATGGCCATATCGAATGCATAAAGAAATGTCATGTTAAGCACCTTCGTCATGACCAGCTTGATATTGTATTATATCAAAAAAAAATTAATCTGTTAAAAATGCATATCTGTTGTGTTTAATTACTTCAAAATGTGTGTTATTTTGTTTAACGTTGTCTTGCAAAATTCTTGTATGTAAAATATGTGTAAATACGTTATATGGTTTTTGTTTCAACTTAAACCATAAAACTAATGTTTTACCACTAAATACATAAATAACTATTATGGACTACAACTGCGGATGTAAAGCGGATTCGATCCCGTTGCACAAAATTAACGAAAAGAAATATCCACCTTCAATTATTTTTTTTATAACATAATTCAATGATAGAAGCTGGTAGTAAAATATGACCCGTAATTCATCAATTACATTGTAGCGTGAGGAGGATCTCTGCAATTATGTTCCACTGGGTAGAACGATAATTTTAAAAAATCTATTTCATATTTTTATTCTTGCAGCAGCTTGTGTCGGTAATTAGAATATAAATGATGTAAATGTTTTTGATATTTCTGTTAATGCACGAATAGGTCTACAGGGTTTTATAAATACGATTTTTGGAAACGTTGACAAACACAAGATATAAGGAAACAATTCTTCATAGCAAATTAGCCTTGGCATTTGCTTATTATAGTGTGTCTGATACTCGGCTAAACCATAATTACCAGAAAAAAGCCACATCTTTGTTTGTTCAGAGCTCGTTAGCAGCTGGTTTATATCCGGCATCTGAATAATCTAAATAAGTTTTGATCGTGAGAAGAAAAAACAGAAGCCTCTTTGATCCCGAGAAGAGAGAATTGCGGCCAATTGGCACCTGCAAATTTCACCTTTCATCGCCCATTCCATCTGATGGTTGTTCGCGGACGACGATTTATAATTAGTCACTTACGTAAAAATAGTTTAGCATTCCCGGACAATGTAACAATGCCAAAAAGTATGTGCACCGCAGTCGTTTATAAATATGTACATAAATATGCGTATCAGACGATTCGGCGCTCGGCGTTTCGTCTAAAATAACGCTATTACACCGCCTTCAGGCATGGATTGAACAATCGGTACAGTTTTATAACGGCTTGTTGGGAGCATTGTGCGAGTAAATAAAGTGTCGTGCGTGCCTCCGTGTTGACCATTTTGTAAAATTTAGGTTTGTATTTACCAGTTTGTCTCAGTTACTGATTTTATTACTAGATTGCATGGGGCGTTTTGCTCCAGAAATACAGTTAATATGTTGATTTGCTTTTCTACAGTTTGAATTAAGTTTTGGAAGGACTCTTCACATTAATAAAAATCTCAATAAAAATTAGTTTTATTGCACTATTCCAGTTGACATTAACATTACTCCGTTGTCATTTGGCGAGTTTCCAAAATTATTTCTGGTCGAGGTCCTTTTGCTTTTAACTGGAGGTAAATGATCAAATACTGTTAGTTACAGCCTTAATTACTGACTTAATAGGCTATCGAACAAGTCGTATTATATAAGCTATTGTTCAGAAAGTAATGAGATTTTAAAATTGAAGTTTTTAAGTTCATATTAAATTGCTTTTCATATGTTAACATCATTTTGTGTATCATTTTGTATCTAATTTTAATTTCGTTGAGCAAGTTCAGTAGCAAAAGAGCCCACTAGTAAAATCGTTATTGACTTACAGTTATTAAAAATAAATGCTTCGTAAAAGTTCGCAGAAGCAATTAACAAAAATATTGTGGCCCATAAAGTTGCAACAAATGCAAACGTTTTTATTAGTAGTTTAATTAACATTCCATAAATAGCGATGCTTACTTAGCAGCTAAAATAATACTGAAAAAATCGCGAAAGCTACCAATATGTTATGTCCCACTATAGAAGAAATATTTGTGAGACTTATCTAAAATTTAGCATTTTTAGATTTAGATTAAATATAAATACCGTCTACTTAATAGCTATTTAAGTAACAAGGAATGTAAGGCCCTATTAACATTTGAGGTAGGCAAGTACAAGCCAAGACGAAGTCGCGGCTTGTTGCCTGCCGAAAATGTTAATAGGCGATACATTCCGAGTTATCTTATTATATTTTTCCCGCTGCTTATCGAAATTTTCTTAGATTTTTGAAAAAATCGTTTGGTTGGTCACCTGTCACCAGAGCTGAGCAAATTACTTTTAAAAAGTAATTAATTACTAATTACCAATTACCGCCCAATGTAGTAATTTAATTACCAGAGATTCAATTACTCACAGGAAATAGTAATTCAATTACCAATTACTTAGTAATTGTAATTGTACAACATCAATTACTTTTTCAATTACTTTAAATAAAAATTATTGTCATATAGTTGTATTTAGTAGAATTTTCTTGCAAGTTGCAACTATCATTAGGGTCGTGTCGATTAGTAATCGTTATCTAAAAATGCTTAATTTTTGTTTTGTTAGCTATAGTAACCTAATACTTTATCACTCTTGAAGGTTTTTTGATACTTAAATCTTCTAGCTACATGCACCGTTCACCAAAACCAAAAGTTTTTAGTTTGTTTTGATGTAAGATGTAAGTAAATAAATAAATTCAAGGATAACAATTATACAGGGTGTCCCAAAAAAATGGGACACCGATTTGGCATAGATTCCTTAGGTTATAATAAACCGATTAAACCTAATATACTTTAGTACAAAGTCCCTTTAGTAAGAAGGTATAGGGACTTGGAAGTTCAAATCTATATATTTTTTTATATTAGTTTCCATGTTTCCACATAAGTTATCACTAAAGTTGAGCTTTTTATCACGATTATGTATTTATTTGCCGAGGTCCGAAGGGCCAAAGCAAATAAACCACACAAGGATTGAAATGGAACTCCCAGTGCCCAGGGGTAAATTGTTTTTTAAAATCGAGAAATCGCGAAGTTACAACGTTTTAACCAACTTTTACAGGTTACGTTCACGTCGGTTGACGTTTACCTATCGCCCAGCCGCCTACAAAAAGTTGTAAAACAATGGATTACTTCACTGCCGATTTATCGTATTTTATTTGACGATTTCAACGTTCTTCACTGCCAATTAAAATTTTTTTTTTTCGAATATGAAGAAATGTCGAATTTAATTTTGGCTAGATTTTGTAATGATATTAAAAAAAATAGCACGCTGAATATGTTATAAAAGTGATTTTTACATGTTCATGATAAATTAATCCACTCCCTTTGCATCACTCGCTCATGAATTAAACATTGAAAAACCTTCACTTTTCTTAACTTGTAGAACAATTTATTATTAAATACGCTTAGCATGACGCTGAATGACAAAAATATGTAACTTACCTAAGTATACAGGGTGGAGCATTGGATTTCTTAAGTGTTTGACAGCAAATTTCTATTTAGATTTTGTAGAAGAACGATCCAATTGGTGCAACTTGAGCATTTTTGGTTGGCTCTGTTTGAAAATACTTTTTTTACCCCTTTATACGAAAGTGACATTTTCTGTCGCCTGTTAGGGGTATAGGAACAATAAATATACGTTTGGGTCCCTGGTTGGTTTCCAATGGCAGTGGGAGGGAATAACATTGACTGCCGTTGCCATTAGAGACGGGAGACAATGTGATTATTATTAATAATAAATCAACTAGCCTTCTGGTTTTCATATTTAAATATTTTTGAATGCAGCTGATTACAAGAGATAGTCTCATCATAAAATGTAAGAGTGTTGTATGTATAACTCTGAACTATAACGTCATTTCATCCCTTGCATGATTACAATAAATTGATTAGGTACTGTTCTCGCAAACTCTGAAGAACTAAACTACATCTGCGGGAGGGAATGATATATTTTCCTCCCTAGTAATACAAATAGTTATTAAAAATGTATTAGGTAACTTCTGAAATGATAAAACAAAATATCAATTTGGTGTTGATCAGGGACGATTGAAAGTTGACAGATGACTGATAAACCTAGTTGAAAACGGCTGATTGAAATAAGAATTCGTAGGTACTTTAGATACAAAAACAAAAGACATTTGCTCAAGCACGTAACAATGAAGTCATTTTTACATTCAAGTGACCTTTATACTATGTGTTCAAAAAGAAATTACATAAGGGTTGAATATGGCAATTTTTAGAATTTTCAATGGCGATATCAGCGTATAATATAAACTTATGACAGCAACAATAGTGATTATGTTAATGAATTCTAAAGCTTGCTGTTGCCATAATATAATACTTTTATATTCAATGGCCAACCCTTAAGTAATTCCTTTTTGAACACACCGAATAAGAAAATTACTGTAAACGCTCGACAATTAAATTGCTCAGGTTGCTTTCATATTGTTACTTCAAATTTCAAAATGTTATTAACATCTTTAATAATACCTATTGATTTTAAGTTTGGGGAAATAAAATATCTGAAATTACGTAAATTGGGTCACTATACACTGTTCTTTTAAAAAACTAAATGGAATTTTGTGTAAAATCATTAAGAAGCCAATACTTGAATGTCTCGTAATTAGCAAGGGGTTTTTTAATAATAATCGAAGCTAACATGCTGCAGCCAGTATAGAAAGCAGCATATGAGCATTACAAGGCAAGAAAGCGACAAAGAATGGATAATTTACAAAATATTCATGCAAGATTGCGGTAAACTTATGCGGCGGCGTTTTAAAATTACCATACGCCATAATGCATTTTTGAGTCAACCAGACATGGGATTTTGCAATTAGGTACATTTTATATATGTGTTTCCGCTGTTTAAATGTTGTTATCGGATTTTGTCCGTTTAATTAAATTCCTCACTCAAAAACATAATTTTCTTGACCTAACGTCTGTTACACTTGCACGGATCGTTTAAAACATGCAAATTGAAAAGAATAAATAATCATTATGAACCAATATCGTCTAATGAATCTATTTAAAATTATTATTTTACCGTAGGTATTGTAATCTGTAATGTACTTACCGCAAATATTCTTATAGCGTCTTACACTTAGCGTCTCTCACAATAAATATTGTCATTATTACAAGCTACAAATACACGCACTAATGTTCGTGGACGCGTCATACAAAATGCAGAAGCTGCTGTTATTCGACCCGTCAGAGGAAATAATAAATTCTATTGCGCGGGGAATACCCTGCGATTTGCTTAATATGCAACTTGATAAGAAGTTATCTTATTTATGCGTTCTGGAGATCTAGCACCCTATCGAGGTCAGTAATTCAGTAATTGAAATACCACAAAGTAATTCAATTACCTCGAGTAATTTCAATTACCACAAGTAATTCAAATACCTATAAAGTATTTTAAATACTTTAGAGTAATTTAATTACACGAAAGTAATTGAGTAATTGAATGCAGTAATTAATTACTTTTAAAAAGGAATTTTCAAGTACTTTCTAACAAAGACGGCAATTCCAATTACAATTACTGCATTTTGAAAAGTAATTCAATTCCAAGGCAAATACACAAAAAGGAATTTAATTAGTAATTTAATTAAAAAGTAATTAATTACTGCCCAGCTCTGCCTGTCACCAGGATTAGTTTTCGTGAGTCGTGTTACCTGTGAGTGTCACATGTCACATAAACATTTGCAATTTCTAAACAAAACGTCTAAATCTGCATCTTGCTTTGCTAATTTTATTATCCTAGGAACTTAATAATAGTATTAAGTTCCGTTGTCAAGAAAAAGCAGCAAACAAATATAATCACCGACTTATACACGTTTTGTTACTAAGGCTGTATCACTAACTTACATGATCAAATGCGGGAAAAACATATTGTTATTGTATTAAACTTGTAATTACAACTATATCTATTATTAATTTTGAAATGGAGATGAATGCTGCTGCAACAAAAAAAGAATACCGATATGTAATTACCTCTATCTACAATACAATTTTCCAAATTTACTCATACTTCTTATGAAGTTTAAGTTTAAATGTTCAAAACTTTAATTCATATTTTAGCATATCTTGTGTAAAGCCGGGTACACACGTTGTCGTTATGGGTTTTAGCTGAGCGGCGAAGGCAGTTTTTAGTTGTTTGTGGAATTCGCGCACTTTTTGGCGTCAGGGCACTAATACGTACTTAAAATACTAATTTACGTTTAAAACTGGTAGAGCTGCAATACATAAAACACTAAAAGTAAGTTTTTTTAAGATAGAGACTATAATTTCTCATTTTCCTATTTTATAATTTTTAGAAATTTTTACTTAGAAGTCGTACTCTATCTTGAAAAATAATGGTACTTTACTCTTCAGACCCTTATAATCTTTCTGTACCACCAGGTACGTTATGCAAGTTTTTGTGATTTTAGCAATAATTTCATACAATCGAATAAAAGTTATGCCATGACACACTTAAAAATTTTATTTTTCGTCCTTGTATCATAAATAACTATTTTATTAAGCTATTAATGAAATAATCTTATTTGTTGTGGATTTTCCTTTGCGGTATAATAATATAACATAATCATAAAACCATTTGAATAAACTTAATTGAAAATATTTGCATATAAAACTAAAATTGTCTAGAATTCGGAGTTATTCATCCTACTCTTAAGTTAACTAATTTACGCCACCTGATGTGTGTGTGTGTGTGTGTGGGAACAGAGAAGGCTTAAGTACGGCTTTGTTAAGGCAATGGCAAATCAAACGAGCTGGATGTCGCTGCACAAGCCACATAAATATACAGAGTGCTTCTCAAGAAATGGGACAGGAAGAGAATATAATGATTTAAAATATATAGAAGATGGAGCATAATACTATTATATTACCTGAATATCAATACTAATGATCAATGTTTGCCCGAGATACACTTTTTGTAGCTTTTTATGCTTAAAACGCACAACCTAACCTCGTAAATCAGCTGACAAGTGAAACAAAACCAAGTTAGCTCGTAACAAATCGAAAATCGTGAGTCGTTATATTGTCACTATGGCAGAAGGTCCTATTGGCGAATGTCTTAAATTTAAGGATTGATGATTGGCTTGTAGTGGAGCCATAAATCGCAATAACTCGTTGTCAACAGTTAGCGTAAGAATTCCAAAGAAAGGAAGCTCGCCTATAAAATAAACAGTGCCAGTCCGCAATAAATATTTGTGAAATGCATGCAGTTAGCTCAAGTACCATTAGAAAACTTTCTAGCAAACGGATGCACGCAGTTAAAAAGGTGATTTGTGCGCGGAATTCAACGGAGAGAAATTATTCAACGTCCCTCGAACTAAAAGGGTTTCTTAAAATACACTTTTCTAAATCAGAAGCGAAAGTGAAGTCACAATACAAAACTGCAGCTGTAAAAATCTAGTGAATTTCAAGTGGTGTCATAAACTCATAAAACCTCCAACCGTTGCGTCCCAAGTGAAAGTGTTGTACCATTGTTGTGACTAGAATAGAAAATCCTTTTTGTATATTGTGTAAATTGTGTAACATGGGTATATAAACCAGAGCGATGGGGTTGAACGAGATCATTGCACATCAGGTCTTCGCCTGTTAAACCACTTTGGTTAAACAGACACGCAAAGAGTCAATTCCTCAATGCGTTTAAAATTAATCTCATACTTACTGAAGCATTCACTTTGGATGTTTCAAGAGCTAAGTGTCAGATCCACAAACGCTCACATGTATGCTGATTAACAAGACCTATTCGATCCACACTTGTAATAGTATAGTAGCAAATCCGCACATTTAATTTTATGTCTGTAATCCGTTGCGTTAAATAAAGAATATTAAAAGTGGTGTAGTTATTCGTGTGTGTAATTTCTAACGAACACCTTAACCACCCACCTTAGGCTCAAAATTTAAGGAATTCTATTCTGCATATACCGTGTGGAAATAAAGTAACGGATAAATTCATTAACATTGTTAATATTAATTTTTATGAAAAATCTTGAAGGGGTATAACGATTTTAATTAGGACATACACTACAACCACCTTTATGTTGCTACGTCATTTGTTTTTCATGATATGACGTCATTGATTTTTTTTTAAATAACAACCTATATTTTTTATTATTGATTTTGGTAGTACTTTTTATGTTGTTTTCAATGATATAAAATTTTCAATATGATACATCTGAAAAAATTGAGCAAAATGATCTTAAAATTTAAATATTAAAAACCAATTAAATGAGCAAAATGAATCTAGTTACCTACGTTTGATGGAAAGTCATTGACGGCATATCCGTTTTTATTGAAATTAAAAAAAACAATTGAAAAATACAACTAAAACTCCATTCATAGTTAATCCAACGGTAACTAGATTTATTTTGCTCATTTCATTGGTTTTTAATATTCAAAGATCATTTTTCTCGATTTTTTCAGATGTAACATATTGAACATTTTATATCATGGAAAACAACATAAAAAGTACTACCAAAATCAATAATAAGAAATCTGGTGTGATACACGCACACATCTTCCTTTTACAGTGATCTTATAATTAGCCAAAAATTTGATTTTAAATTTTTAAGCATTTGTAAACAATTTTCAAAAATTACAAATTTTACCAAAACGGTACAAAATAGAGTGTTAGTTCAAGAGACAAATTTTTTCTAGAATTTTAAGCTGAATTCAAAAATGTAATAATATACCAAGTGTTCTATTTAAAATAGGAGTTAATAAAAAAAATAGAAAAAAAACAAAAGAAACCCAATTTATAAAAATTCAACTTGAAAATCACCTATCTCACATCAATACACATTAAAAATGTAATAAAAATATAAATTTAAAAAATATCGTTAGAGCCGTTTTTGAAAAAATCGAAAAAAACTGAAAAATCACTAGAGTAAACACCTACTTCTAGTTATGTCATTTTCTTCAAAAGCTGTCGCATCTACATAGTACACAAAACTAACATATGAAGTTTCAACCCCATACCTCTTTTCGTTTTTGAGATATTCTGTTCACAGACAGACAGACACACAGACAGAGAGACCAATGAAAAAAAAATATGTTTTTTGGGTTCAGGAGACTCTGAAACGTGAAGATCTGTTGAAAACTCAATTTCGAATTTTTGGGGTGAATCCAATACTTCCTTTATTGTAAAAGGAAATAAAAATATAAGATGTTATTTAAAAAAAAAGTCGAAGACGTCATATCATGAAAAACAAATTACATAAGAAACTGAAAATCAGCTAAAAATATTCCCTATGATTAAAATCGCCACACCTTTTCGAGATTTTTTTATAAAAATGAATATCAACGAAATTAAGGAATTTATCCGTTACTTTATTTCCCACACTGTATATTATGCATATAGAGCCAAAAATTTAGATTGAGAGAGAAAAGTTGAATTTTAATTTTTAATATTCTTTACTTAAAAACTAAGTTATT
This sequence comes from Agriotes lineatus, assembly GCA_940337035.1. Lineage (NCBI taxonomy): Eukaryota > Metazoa > Arthropoda > Insecta > Coleoptera > Elateridae > Agriotes > Agriotes lineatus. Next base: position 16,858 of record CALNHX010011895.1, read on the forward strand.
AGATTCAGTTAAAGCTTGAGGTCTTTTTTTAATTTTCTTAAAACCTCGTGTAACTGAAAGTGTCAACAGTATTGTATTAAGTGCATAGTGACTTGCTGATAATACTGGCTATAATTGTTGTTCAGGAGCAATATCCATCCATCCATATATATAATAGACTTGTCTGTCTGGGACGCTGGTCCGTCTGGGACGCTGTTTCAGCAGCCAAACCGTAAGAGATAGAGAAAAAAGTTATTAAAGTTATATGTTTGGAATGGTCATGTCAGGTCAGGAACAGAATTTCAGTCACGTGACACTCCCGGTTTTCGAGAAAGTACGTGATTTCCGTCTGTCTGGAACGCTGATTTGTCTGGGACGCTGTTTCAGCAGCCAAACCGTAAGAGATAGAGAAAAAAGTTATAAAAGTTATATGTTTGAAATGGTCATGTCAGGTCAGGAACCAAATTTCAGTCACGTGACACTTCCGGTTTTCGAGAAATCACGTGATTTCCGTCCGTCCGGGACGCTGGTCCGTCCGGGACGCTGTTTCAGCAGCCAAACCGTAAGAGATAGAGAAAAAAGTTATGAAAGTTATATGTTTGGAATGGTCATGTCAGGTCAGGAACCGAATTTCAGTCACGTGACACTTCCGGTTTTCGAGAAATCGCAAAAAAGACCGTTTTTCAAATAGAACGCGTATTAAATAAAAACTGTTTCAGCAGCCAAACGGAGCTGCGACCTTCTGCGCCTTAAAACCTCGATCGGTTAGGCAACCACTTTGACACCTTCCAGGTCTGGGTACAGTTTTTATTTAATACGCGTTCTATTTGAAAAACGGTCTTTTTTGTTTTTTTAAATGAGACATTTGTCTCACTGGTCTGCTAGTAATATATAATAAGCGAGAGTGCATTCCCAGCCAGTCTTATCGATAATACAAAGAAACTATGCACGAAATACATTTTGCAGAGGTAAACCCAAAAAAATATGACAACTTAGTGTCAATGTCAGTAAATGATTTTTGGTAAATGATAACACTTATCAATTCAACACCAATGGATTGGTCTAAAATTTGAAATTTGATTTGTTATATTGGTCGACTCGTGTCATTTGACATACGCATGCAATAGTCTATATAGTTCATTCACTCGTTTTTAGCGGTTGACCATGAATTTTTGTTGTTAAATTGTACATTAACAGAACCGTAATTTTTATTTTGTTGTATAAGCTGCATAACCTCCAACAAATTTACTGTCATTTGACAGAATGGAACATTGTTGTCAGATGGACTGCCTGTTTTAGAGTGCTTGCCATATCTCAGCGACCCTGCGCAGTGATCGAAATTCTGTTATGTCGACTATTTTTGTGGTGGTGTCACGAATGTCCATTGCGCTTTGGTACGATTAGGACGAGTGCGATAGCACGAGTCCTAATCCCAAGCGCAATGGACATGAGTAGTGATACCACCGCAAAAATAATCTACTTAACTTTGACTAAGAATGGTATTCGAGGGACTATTTAAGGAACCAAACTACTTTTTCAAATTAGTTTTCAGTAAATCTAGCAACAAACTACGCAATTTCTATAGTAACAGAGCACTAATATTGACTTTTTCTAATAAAAATCACATTTGTTTAAAATAGTCACTTGAATACCTTCTAGGAAGATATATTCACTGATATTTTTTCGATTGGTCAAGAAACGTCAGAATTCTGGATTTTCATTGGTCACTTTTTGACAGATGACAGGTGAATTGAATAGTCATATTAATTTTTATAATAAATAAATTTACCTAAATATTCAAAGTTGTTCCAATTTTCATATTAGCACTAGTGTCAATATGACATCTCATATTGCGACTAGTGCGAATATGTGCATCATTTTGACGCTGAAAACGACAACAAAATGTTATTATATTAGGTCAAAATTACAGAATAGTTATTTACATTACAAGTGCGGTAGGTAGCATTACAGCGCGAGGTTTTAATTTTGAAGCACTCCGCTTCGCGTCGTGCTTCAATAAAACCGAGCGCTGTAAAATGCCTAACGCACCGAGTATTGTATTAAATTTTTTAGCCGACATATATTTTTTTAACATTTTCTATAAATTCATGCCTTGGCTTTCGAATATCAAGCCATTAAGCAAGCTGACATCAGTAATTGTTGTAGTTGACACTTTGAAACGTCAAAGTTCAAAGTCGTAAATATCAATTTTCTTTATTTCTCCTAAACGCAACTGAACGATAAAACACGTAACTAGCGTTTCTGCTCCCACCCGTTATTACTACAAAGCAACTTTTTGTTTAAGGGTCTCTGAAAGCTACAAATTTTCTAGTCATCTTACCGCACCGCGGTGCGACAAAGCACTGACTAACTATAAAAATCGTAGTTACGGTGGACGTCGACTGTGCATGAATGTGTTGTTTAAATGTCACGAGGCCAAAAATAGTTTATTACTTTACAAGGGAGGTAGTGTAAATCTTCCTAAGTAGAAAGGGGACAGTTTGCCCCCACTCATTTTAATTGATTCGCGGTTTAATTCGCGGATTTCGCGGTTTTAATTCGCGGATTTCGCGGTTTTAATTTCGCGGTTTGACCCAATTAATTTCGCGGTTTGATCTAATTAATCACATATGAAGTTTGATATGTAATTTACATATGTGCTACTGATTAAATTACGCATTAGCTTCCGATTAAATTACGCGCGGCCATTTTTTTAATTTGCTTCTGGAATTACGCGGCGGCGCGCATGAATGGATTAACCAGAGATCCATTTTAGTTTAAATATTCCAGTATAAATGCAAACGACCGAAAATAAAAACGCAATTGACCACAAAGTAACATAATTTTGAATAAAAACACACAATTTCGTTGAAAAAATGTTCTGTTTCACTTAAAATTTTACAAAAACTGACATTATGTCACTTGAAATTATACAAAAAACGACATTTTTACCCAATAAGCGATAAAAAATACGCCATCCCACATCATTTCACATAAAAATTATCACATTTCGTCTTACAAAACGCTTTATAATAAAGAAAATGATGTAAAAACAGTTTTAAGAGTTATTTCTAAGCATAATTTTGCAAATGTTTTACACTTTTTTCTCTAACTTGTTGCAATTTTAGCAAGATTTGAATAAAAAACAGCAATTTCTGCAGCAATTTTAGTAAGATTTGAATAAAAACACAATTTCGCCGAAAAAGTTCTAACCAAAAACGACAAAAACAATATTTTTATACAACTTTCATTGAAAAATCTTCTACCACAAGCATTTCTAGAAGCAAAATTCACGCACTTTCGCTGAAAAACGTTCTGTTCCACATCATCTCACATAAATTTTTACAAAAATCGACATCATGTCACATAAATTATACAAAAACTGTCATCATGTCACTTGAAATTATACAAAAAACGACATTTTTATTCAACACACGACGAAAATTGAACAAAAATCACGCAATTACAAGCCATCTCACATAAATTTACACAAAAATCGACATCATGTCACATAAATTATACAAAAACTGCCATCATGTCACTTGAAATTATACAAAAAACGACATTTTTTACTCAACACACGACGAAAATTGAACAAAAATCACGCAATTACACGCCATCTCACATAAATTTTTACAAAAATCGACATCATGTTACATAAACTATGCATAATTTTGCAAATGTTTTACACTTTTGTATAAAATGTATCGCTCAAAATTAATAGAAATCACAATTTTTTTAAAATTATATCACGCCATTATGAAATCGTAGATTGATTTTTTGAAATTTTACACTTTGTAGCTGTAAAATAACTTCAAATACTAATATTTTAGCTTTAGATTTTGTAATTATTGCAGATTCGTGAAAAACAAAAGCAGAGTAGAAATTAAAAAAAACACAAACACTTTGTAATAAACAAATATATTGCGCTTATTTCGTATAATACTTTTAATAATATAAATATAAATGTACAGCTGAATGTCTGATTTTCTAAAAATTTGCTAGCAATTTACAAAACGGTAGTTTGAGGTGCACAACATTTCAAATTAAAAAGGCTGCAAGTAATAAAATCAGAATTTCATAGTGTCATTTTAAAGTTTAAGATGCACCCAATCTAGAATTCCCTTCGTTTTTTGTGTTGATGACATCTGCCTTAGAGGCGTTTTTCTAACGGCCCTTTTTTGGAGGCGTTTCCTTATCGGCGTTCTTCTGACTGAACCTTTTTGATGTGGACTTGGATGAGTAGCTGGTGTTTTTAATTTATATTCTAAATCGGACTCGCAGTTATCAGTTTCCATTTCGGTTTTTCCTGTAGTACCAGTCGGGGTTGGCTTCTTTTGCTGTTCAGGTTTAGCTAGCAACACATTAGCAACGTTAAGGTCTTTGATGTAAGGAGCAAACTGTAGGCGTCCGGGTGGATTAATAGTTTTTTGAGGCCGCAGAGTGTCGTGAACTGAATCGACTATGTTAGACGCCGGTAAAATTTCACCCTTTATAGTAACGGTACCCTTGTGATCCCAGCTCACATCGTTTGAGGCACTCAAAATGCGTAGGAAAACTTCAGCTTTTTTCTTATAAGTTTTGGGAAGTGTAGATAAAATAATGGCATTTGATAGGCTGTTACTGGTTGTTTCAATGGGTATTTTGATTGGCTGCCGTGCCTGGTTTGTGAAATGAAGGTACCTTTGTAAAACCTGATTGTACTGGATCCATTTATCGTGATCAGTTAATTTGGACTTTAAAACTTTTTGCATTTCGTCATCAAGCTGTGATAATATATTTTTCTCCGCATCATCGCCAGACTTAAGACGTTGGATAAATTCTGACGATACAATCAACATCTTCCGCTCTTTGTCCATTTTAGTCGAAAAGGAGCTCAGTCATTTGTTCTGGTAGAGCCGTCGTGAATAAACTAGCTTAAAATCAAGACTTTCATAATAAATATATATAAAAAAAATATGACAGGTACGGGAATCGAACCCGTATTCTCTCTCGAGATCAGAGCTTGAATCTGACGCCTTAACCATTCGACCAACCTGCCTCCCTATATAAACGAGCACTCTCTGCATAATTAAGAAAACATATAGTTTAAAAAGCCTTCTACATGCAATTTCATACAATATTTCATATAAATTAAGCCATATACAAATTTCTAAATCGGTTTTGATATATATTTATCGAAAGACTTGACCCTCAGCTGCCGTTTTATTATTTGTCGTGATGCGTCATCGCTGAATTTTACAAGAGCCAACCTGTCTGCGATGTGACGTACGCAATGTCTTTTTATTTTAAAATTCTATAAAACCAGAAGCCCGACTGATGCCGCACTAACACGTTTTAAACCATTGTACTCTGTTACCTGATGCGGCAGCAGTTTGGACCTCTGATTTTATAGAATTTTAAAATAAAAAGGTATGGAGACATTGCGTACGTCACATCGCAGACAGGTTGGCTCTTGTAAAATTCAGCGATGACGCATCACGACAAATAATAAAACGGCAGCTGAGGGTCAAGTCTTTCGATAAATATATATCAAAACCGATTTAGAAATTTGTATATGGCTTAATTTATATGAAATATTGTATGAAATTGCATGTAGAAGGCTTTTTAAACTATATGTTTTCTTAATTATGCAGAGAGTGCTCGTTTATATAGGGAGGCAGGTTGGCCGAATGGTTAAGGCGTCAGATTCAAGCTCTGATCTCGAGAGAGAATACGGGTTCGATTCCCGTACCTGTCATATTTTTTTTTATATATTTATTATGAAAGTCTTGATTTTAAGCTAGTTTATTCACGACGGCTCTACCAGAACAAACGACTGAGCTCCTTTTCGACTAAAATGGACAAAGAGCGGAAGATGTTGATTGTATCGTCAGAATTTATCCAACGTCTTAAGTCTGGCGATGATGCGGAGAAAAATATATTATCACAGCTTGATGACGAAATGCAAAAAGTTTTAAAGTCCAAATTAACTGATCACGATAAATGGATCCAGTACAATCAGGTTTTACAAAGGTACCTTCATTTCACAAACCAGGCACGGCAGCGAATCAAAATACGCATTGAAACAACCAGTAACAGTCTATCAAATGCCATTATTTTATCTACACTTCCCAAAACTTTTAAGAAAAAAGCTGAAGTTTTCCTACGCATTTTGAGTGCCTCAAACGATGTGAGCTGGGATCACAAGGGTACCGTTACTATAAAGGATGAAATTTTACCGGCGTCTAACATAGTCGATTTAGTTCACGACACTCTGCGGCCTCGAAAAACTATTAATCCACCCGGACGCCTACAGTTTGCTGCTTACATCAAAGACCTTAACGTTGCTAATGTGCTGCTAGCTAAACCTAAACAGCAAAAGAAGCCAACCCCGACTGGTACTACAGGAAAAACCGAAATGGAAACTGATAACTGCGAGTCCGATTTAGAATATAAATTAAAAACACCAGCTACTCATCCAAGTCCACATCAAAAAGGTTCAGTCAGAAGAACGCCGATAAGGAAACGCCTCCAAAAAAGAGCCGTTAGAAAAACGTCTCTAAGGCAGATGTCATCAACACCAAAAACGAAGGGAATTCTAGATTGGGTGCATTTTAAACTTTAAAATGACACAATGAAATTCTGATTTTATTACTTGCAGCCTTTTTAATTTGAAATGTTGTGCACCTCAAACTACCGTTTTGTAAATTGCTAGCAAATTTTTAGAAAATCAGACATTCAGCTGTACATTTATATTTATATTATTAAGTATTATACGAAATAAGAACAATATATTTGTTTATTACAAAGTGTTTGTGTTTTTTTATCTCTACTCCGCTTTTGTTTTTCACGAATCTGCAATAATTACAAAATCTAAAGCTAAAATATTAGTATTTGAAGTTATTTTACAGCTACAAAGTGTAAAATTTCAAAAAATCAATCTACGATTTCATAATGGCGTGATATAATTTTTAAAAAAATTGTGATTTCTTTTAATTTTGAGCGATACATTTTATAAAAAAATGTAAAACATTTGCAAATTTTTCAACGAAATTGTGTGTTTTATTCAAGTTTATGTTAATTTGTGATCAACATACATATATTTCCATCAAAAGTACAAGAATTTTTGAATTTTGTTTATCGAAATGCTTGTGGTAAAAGATTTTTTCAACGAAATTGCTATTTCTTTTAATTTTGAGCGATGCATTTTATAAAAAGTGTAAAACATTTGCAAAATTATGCATAGTTTATGTAACATGATGTCGATTTTTATAAAAATTTATGTGAGATGGCGTGTAATTGCGTGATTTTTGTTCAATTTTCGTCGTGTGTTGAGTAAAAATGTCGTTTTTTGTATAATTTCAAGTGACATGATGACAGTTTTTGTATAATTTATGTGACATGATGTCGATTTTTGTGAAAATTTATGTGAGATGATGTGGAACAGAACGTTTTTCAGCGAAAGTGCGTGAATTTTGCTTCTAGAAATGCTTGTGGTAAAAGATTTTTCAATGAAAGTTGTATAAAAATATTGTTTTTGTCGTTTTTGGTTAGAACTTTTTCAGTGAAATTGTGTTTTTATTCAAATCTTACTAAAATTGCTGCAGAAATTGCTGTTTCTTATTCAAATCTTGCTAAAACATTTGCAAAATTATGCCTAGAAATAACTCTTAAAACTGTTTTTACATCATTTTCTTTATTATAAAGCGTTTTGTAAGACGAAATATAATAATTTTTATGTGAAATGATGTGGGATGGCGTATTTTTTATCGCTTATTGGGTAAAAATGTTTTCAAGTGACATAATGTCAGTTTTTGTAAAATTTTAAGTGAAACAGAACATTTTTTCAACGAAATTGTGTGTTTTTATTCAAAATTATGTTACTTTGTGGTCAATTGCGTTTTTATTTTCGGTCGTTTGCATTTCTACTGGAATATTTAAACTAAAATACACTTTTGAGCGTTATAATGACACAATTTCAGACGCTTACTTATAAATAAAAACCTTTTGCTTTTCGAAATGACTGTAGTATGGGCAATATTTTAAAAAATTCCACTCATCGCTGTTCGTCACAACATGCTTTTTCCAGGTGCGACAAAATCATATGTTCCCATGATTTTAAGGAGACGGCTTGCAAATTAAATTAAAAACGCGGAGGGGACAACCATTCTTATACAATAAGACTCGGATATCTTCGGACTCAACATCGAAAAGTAGCCGAAACACGGTAGCTGAAACCAACGCACCACCCTTTCTTACCTATATGAGTAAGAAAAAGATAGCCATACAAAAAATTATATTAGTGGGCATGTTTAGTTGACAAATGTCATAATTAAAATTAGTCAAGTCTTCTCCAATATTTGCTACTATGTTTATCTCTTTCTTACTCAAGCAATACGTATATCTTCTTGTTCATGTTATCTTATTGCTGATATATATATAATTGTGGCCGACAGGCAACGACCTGTTAGGTCATTTGAGGATGACAAAATAGAAAGTTCGGAGCTATAATGTCTTTTGTAATTACACATAGCACCATAAAATTAACCATATTCTAGCATTTCAAATATGAAAAATGGATAATAGCCGTGGTTTTATAAATAATTTAATAATATTAAATGAGACCTTTTCATACTTAGTATTTCAGGAATATATTAAAATCAAATTTGTAACTCGTTTTTATATTTACGATCTGCCTTTACCTCTTATCGCCAACCGATCGGAAATTTCCTATAGTAGGTAGGGACAATTGCAAATTATAAAAATAATTATTTCTAGCAAAAACTGTTACAAATCTAATTTTTTTAAAATTGTATCTACCTTTAAACATAATAAGCTATACATTCCCGTTCTTACAATTTGAATTTTTGAAAATATAGTTTGTTTACAACAAGGAAGCTCGATGTCGAACCCGCACACAACTGTTGAAGTTTTAATAGCATTCAACCACGATGTTCTGTAGCTCAGTTGGTTAAGACTTCAGACTCGTAATACTGCCGTTGCTGGTTCAGATCCGGCTATGGGTCGTCGCAGGAAGCTCTTTTTAAATTAAAATAAATGTGAGAAAACCAAGATGGACGACACCCGAGAAGTTAAATTCAAAACTGGGGCTTAAAAAAATCTGAAAAAATTCAAATATTCGCGCGAAATTAAAATGGCCTCCGTGCATGAGAAAGAAACAGAGAGAGCAGCTTCAATGAGGGAGACGGAAGATTTAGCAGTTTGAAATTCAAATATTTCCGCGAAAATTCAAAATTCAAAACGACAGCCGTGAGAAGTGTGCGCGCAGAAAACCAAGATGGCCGACACCCTGGGAAGTTTAAAATCAAAGAATTGAACTTAGAAAAAATCAGAAATATTTCCTATAGTAGGTAGGGTCAATGGATCTTTGGTTAATCCATTCATGCGCGCCGCCGCGAAATTCCAGAAGCAAATTAAAAATAGCCGCGCGTAATTTAATCGGAAGCTAATGCGTAATTTAATTAGTAGCACATATGTATATTACATATCAAACTTCATATGTGATTAATTAGATCAAACTGGGAAATTAATTGGGTCAAACCGCGAAATTAAAACCGCGAAATCCGCGAATTAAAACCGCGAAATCCGCGAATTAAACCGCGAATCCGCGAATCAATTAAAAGGAGTGGGGGCAAACTGTCCCCTTTCTACTTTCCTACATACAGCCTGTGTAAAGTACATAATTTTTGTCACTACCAATATTTCCTTATGTAAAGTAAATGGTAGGTAATAACCTGGCGTAAAATTATGACATTTGCTAAATTATAGTAGCCTTATAACGCTGTGCCGTTTTGTTTGACCGTTATAAACGCACTGTGAAAAATTCTTGGAAAAAATGCGTGCATACGATTGCGAATGCTGTTTTGTGAGCGTTGGGCTTGTATTCTGATTAAAGATGGATAATAGTACGAATGCTAATGGTTTTCTTCGTGTTAACCAAGTTGCAGACATGGCTTCTTATCAGTTGTAATACAGGCGGGATGTAAGTAATTCCCTTCTCTAGGGAAGTAAGTACATTGTCATGGCAACTGTAACAATTTTTGTAAATGTAGCCTACATCCTTCAAACTTGACAGTGTAAGGATCACTTACAAAGAAGGTAGTGCAAAAAAGATTTTTTTCACGTCTGGGCGCAAAACACGGTTTCTACGATACCAAAATCGTGAGAGAAATAATGAATTACTCCCTAGAGGAGAGGAATTTCGCTAGGAAGTTTTCATTATGACTGAGCAACAAGAGCTCACAATTATGTCAAATTCGAGGTTATCAGGTTAGGTTTTGCTTCAGTTTTGACACAAATTGACGCAAAACCTAACCTGCTAACCTCAAATTTGACATAATTGTGAGCTTTTGTCATAATGACTTACAGTGCCACCAACTTTAAAATTTACCATAGGCTACTAATTTTAAAACAATTGTAACTAAAATGTCAATAAATGACGTTTAAAAAAACAGGTTTTTCGTTTTAAATATTTCTGCTACGTGAAAAAAATAGTATATGCAACTCGGAGAGAATGCTATTTTTCTTCAGTGCAATTTCTCTCCCTCATTGCATAATCTACTATTCAGGTCCTGTATATGTGGGTCCCAAAATATGCCCCTTTTCTTCAAGGGTAACAACCTGAACTTTTATTTAAGTAGGTAATAGTTTTTTAATTAAAGCAGAAATAAGCAGAATTTTATTTTCTTTAAGGTGCTCACCCTGTATATATTTGATGATAATTTTCCCGGTTTCGTGCCATGTAAATACATAATTCATGTGCAAAATATTGTCTTGCACCAACAAATAGTTTTTTTAGCTATACCGGCAACATGCAGAGAGACAGACAGACAGACAGACCGGCAAACAGACGGAATTGAAAATACCTGGTTTTTGTCATCTAAGGATCTTAAAACTCGAAGATCTGAAGAAATCTTGGAAGGTAACTTTTTTCGCGATTACAATACTTTCTTCATCGAAGCAAGCAATTTATCGATTCTTTCAAAGTTAAATTAAAAAAATAGTCAAACTCTTGTAAAAACGGAAATGACACGATATGTTAACCTCTAATTTTGAATAAAGTTTGATTTGTAACTAAATTTTTACAATGTGAAGAAATAGTTATTAACGACATAAGGCGATTAGTAAGCATCTAACAAACGAAGATGAATTTGTGGCCGAAGCCGTTAGGCCTAGGCTAATGAATTTATCCGAGTTAGTTAGATGTGATAACGGCCGTATGTCATTGAATACTTTCATAACACCTACAAAAATTGAAATTTTAGCGCCATTTAAATGAAACAGTTAAATAGTATTAGTAACGGGTGTTAGAAAACTCGTCTTATCAGAGTCACCTATAAAAAAATTACGTTTGGCAATACTGAAATGTATTGTTGGCGACACTGTAAGTCTATGTAAAATTCGATGTTAGTAGGTTAGGTTTTGCGTCAGTTTTGACACAGACTGACGCAAAACCTAACCTGCTAACCTCGAATTTGACATAGACTTACAGTGTCACCACTTATACGTTTCAGTATTGCCAATTTTAAAATGTTACTGTCACTGTTTCTTAACGACCTAAGCTGTTATAGTATTTAACATTGCTAGCTTGGTAAGAGGGTTTTTACTGGTGAATAAAAGAATATGACTGGCGAGCCGCGGGCGAGCCAGTCACCTTCTTGAGCCAGTAAAACCTGTTACCTTGCGTGTAATGTTGAATATTTTATTTGTTCCTCACTTGTAGATAACTAGAAATTTACCATTTATTCAAAATGTCAAACTTACAAGCAACTAAATGCATCAATATGACACATACTAAGGAAGAAAACTGCAAAGCCAGAGTTGTCTTCCTTAGTATGTGTCATATTGATTAATTTAGTTGCTTGTCAGTTTGACATTTTGAATAAATGATAAATTTCTAGTTATTTACAAGTGAGGAACAAATAAAACATTCAACAATACACGCCAGGTAACCATTTTTACTGGCTCAAGGATATGACAGGCTCGCCTAACGGCTCGCCAG
>CALNHX010011896.1:0-28826 GCA_940337035.1 Agriotes lineatus
CGTGGAGGTGGCTGCATCTTTAGTTCCACCCTCAGTTAATATCTTAAGGTTTTCAGAGGGCTCTTTGGTGGCAACATATGACCTTAGGACTCTATTGGCTGTGGTAAGCCACCGAGCTCTGTAGAGTAGTGGTTATCACATCTGCTTAGCATTCGGGAGGTCGCGCGTTCGATTCCCCTGGCCGTCTGCTCTGATTCAGGTTTTCAGGTGGTTTTCCTGAGTCAACAGAGTACCTTCTCTGAGGCGAATGCCGGGGCAGTACTTCTCCACCTTTCCTGGCCTCTCACCCATCCTATAATTCCCGTTCTTGGCTGAAGAGGGACGGAAAGTCCCCATAGCAGCCCGCCCCCAGTTGGGGAAATTGAAATAACCCTGAACCTTTACCTTTTACCTGTGGTAAGCCATCTAGAGTGGGACATTTTCCCAGGCGCTTTTAAAGCCAAATCGTCTTTTAAAATTCCAGTTAAGATTTGTTGACACATCTCATACATGTACAGCTGCGGAAATATAAAGCGGGACAAGCCCTGTAGGGATACATTCCATTATTTTGATAGTGTAAATTGGGAAACTGCAGTAAGCGTGTGCCACTCATTAACGTCATTCATGACATAAATGTTTTCAAAAATGTATCGCCACGCAAATGCAGAAACCAAGGCAAGAATCTTGCAGGGATTAGAAGACGGGTGGTCGTACATAAGAATAGGGGAGCGGTTTAATGTCAGTAAGAGTACAGTAGAAAGAATAAGGCGAAAGTGGGTTAACGAAGGAAGCATCAAGAGGAAAGATGGCACGGGACAAAAGAAATGCACGACTGATGAACAAGACGCTGCATTATTAAACTTTTTAAGGAATAATCCATTTGAGACAGCAGTAAGTGCTTATGAAAATGTTGGTTTTCCAGCTACTCTCAGGACAGGAAGAAACAGGGTTAAAGTAAGTGAAATTTCGAACCACGCCGCTGCTCAAAAACCATTTCTGTCAGAAGAAAATAAGAGAGAACGACTGGAATATGCCAATGAATTTGTAAACAGGGATGTGCGCTTTTGGGAAAACGTGATTTTTTCTGATGAAAAAAGTCTTTCAATCGTTTCACAACGGGCGTATTGGCGTTTACAGACCTCGTAATTGTCGGTTTCACGAACGGTATGTTCAGAATATCCAGTATAGTGGGCGATTTTCTGCAAATATGTGGGGATGGATTAGCTATCAAGGCGTTGGGGTTTGCTGGAACATTAACGAAAGGTTAACTGGAGCAGTATATTTAAACATTCTTGAAAATGTAATGCTGCCGTCAGTTCAAACTCTACATCCCAATTATTTTTTCTTTCAACAAGATAATTCATCGATACACACGTCGTATAGTCCGAGAATGTTTCGATAACCAAAATTTTAACATATTACCATGGGCATCGAGAAGTCCAGATCTGAATCCCATGGAAAATATTTGGGCTTTACTAGTTAAGAAATTATATCGGCACAATTGTCGCCCGAGAAATCAAGACGAATTGGTTAACGCAATACAAGAAGAGTGGGATAACGTAGATAATGAATTTATTCATAAACTTATTGAATCCATACCTAGACGTTTAGATGCAGTAAGAAATGCCAACGGTTATATGACAAAATATTAATATTACTTTTTAAATTTGTTGTTTTACGGTGTTCTAGTTAGAATTTATTGTTGTATTAACATTTCTTATTATTTTAATTTAGGAAATATCCAGTTGCTTTGTATTTTTATTGAATGTATTCACAATGTACACTGTTGCTACGAGTGCAATGTGCTTTTGAGTAAAATTTGCGACTTGTTTAATATTTCTTAGTAGGCGCAAAAGCCCGCTTACAATAGACATAATTAAGTGTCCCGCTTTACGATTCCGCAACTGTACCTAGCATCTGTACTTACGGTTTCTAGATCAACTAAAGGTAAAAAGGTCTCAATTTTCTCAAACTGTACCACAGGTAGGTTTTAGCACGATTGAAGTGTCTTGCCAATGCCTCCCGAAAACCCTTTTGGCTCAGCAGTTTTTCCGTCTAACTAGTTCATTAATAGTGGCGTAGCGGCAGTTCGTTAGTGTGTAATAAACAAATCTCCAGATTTTTTTCACTTACTTAAGAGTACAGTAAGCTCCCATTAAGCATACACGGTGCTTAAATTTCAAGAAATCGAAAATTTGCTAAATTATTAAAAGTGTTAATTTTCGAAATTTTAAAGCGGTTTCGGCAGCCGAAGATATCGGTTTTGGACGTCCAAATTTCTTTCACTTACTTAAGAGTACAATAAGCTCCCATTAACCATACAGGGTGCGTAAATTTCAAGAAATCGAAAAATCGCTAAATTACAAAAGTAGTGTTAATTATCGAAATTTTAAGGCGGTTTCGGCAGCCGAAGGTAACGTTTTTGGTCGTTCAGATTTGTTTACTTAATTAATTAAGAGTACAATAGGCACCTATTAAGCATACAGGGTGGTAAACTTTCAAAAAATGGAATATTCGCTCCACCCTAATGTACAACTGTGACAGAACTTGTAGTAGTCATGTGAGCTGGCGTTGTAACAAACGTAAATCATTTAAGGTACGACATTAATACTAATAATTAACAGATTTGTGTTTGTTGCATTTTATACCATGATGTTTGTCTGTTACAGTGCAGAGAGACACTTATTTCATTTTTAGAGAACGACAACCCAGTTGCTAAGAATCCACAGAATCATCCAGCCGACGAGGAATCTATCTGCGCTGATAAAAGTGTTCAGGTGATGAAGAAACGAAGCCTTCACAAATATTCGCCGAAGAACTACGTAAGCTGGGGAGGATTCGGTTGGGAGTAGGATACCACCAGAAGAACACGTGAAACGCACTGTTTGTAATCATAAGGCAATCGGAAATCCCAAAAACCGTTTCGCAGCAGGAGTTATCAATTGAAGGTAATAATAGTAAATGTGGTATCTGCTAGCTGCTTCAAGAAAGACTTAACTTATGTAATGTACATGATTTACAGCGAATTGGATTTTAATAGAGGGGCCCGAACAAGAATGGTTCCTGCTTATAGATAACAGAACATTTGAAGCGGCCGAAGATGAGGGCAGATTCATTATTTTCTCAATGGACAGACTTTTGGAACCACTTGCCCGTGCTTCAGCTTGGTATGTGGAAGGGAATTTCCCTCTCGCACCACCACTATTTCAGCAACTTTACGTAGTTCGCGTGAAGAATTCAGACATTTTTCTAACAGCCGCATACATCGTTCTCCAGAGGAAAACAGGGCGAACGTATGAAACAATGTTTCGCTACATAGTGCAAGAATGCGAACAGAGAAATTTATACCCGGATCCCCAATTTATTTACGTAGACTTTGAGAAAGCTGCGATAAATGCCGCAAAGTCGGTGTTGGGGGAGGATATTTCTGTAAGAGGTTGCTTTTAACACCTCAGTCAGAGCACATACAGAAAATTGCAACAGCTGGGTATGCAGAATCAATACCTTCAAAATCAGGACTTCAGTATATTTGTAAGAATGATAGATGTACTACCCTTTCTGCCGCTTGATAAGGTCACCGAAGGAATGGATTTCCTTAGGAATCATCCTGGTGGAGACTTATATGCAGAACTCCTAGATTATTTCGATCACACGTATGTTACTGGCACATACAGAAGAGTAGGTAACCAAGAGGAAGGTGCCCATTTTCGAAGAATGCCGCCCCCATTCTCACCAGAGACATGGAACGTCCACGATGCTGCTATGGCAAGGGAGAATAAGATCAACAACAGCACTGAAGGGTTGTTTTTTTAAACATTAATTGATATTATTTTAAAAAATATTAGTAAATTGAACAATTTTTGTTTCAGGATGGAACAACCGGTTCAGTCATCTCGTAGGAATGAAGCATCCATCTATTTGGGTGCTAATCACCAATATGCAGCAAGAATTGGCTGTTGATTATACAAAGCTTCAACAGTTCAACATCGGACCGGTTCCACGTCCAAGGATTCGTCCAGCGTACTGTAGAGTGCAAGAAACATTACGAACCCTTTACATAGAATTCCAAGACAATCTTAGGGATATTGAGCAGTTTTTAAGGGGTGTGAGCCACCATATTAGAATGCGCCCAAACTGATTTTGTTTGAATTATACCTACAATAACTACGCATTTCTAAATATAATCTGTAGTGTAAGTTGCCTTTTTTATGAACAAAACATTATGTATGAAATCGACATTGTTATTATTTCTTATTTAACTTTTCCACGGCCGTGGGTGTTCACACGTAACTTTTTCCTGCGGATTTATTTCCCACGACACTTTTTCCGGCGGAACTTTTTCTGGGATTCCACTCAAGCACCTAAGTGCAATTTTGGTCTTGCGCCACCACTTTTTACGCAGTTACACGTAATACGTATACGAATCAATGGCATTTTTATCACGGCCGCTTATTGCCTTCTTCAAAGAAAAACGCAAGGAACATATATGAGGAAATGCTGAGATGCATTATGACAAAGTGCGTCGAGCAGTATCTGAACCCAGACTCTCTTGTTGTGCATGTAGATTTTGAGCGAGCTGTCATGAACGCTATCAAAGCGGTCATCGGGAAACGCCAAAGGTTGTTTCCACCACTTAACTCAAAGCAAACACAGGAAAAACCAACAGTTGGGACTTCAAGTTCTATACATAGAAAACGAGAACGTGAATTTGTTTTGCGACTTGTTGGATGGTTTGGCCTTCCTCCCTATTGCCGAAGTCCCGAATGACATGCGTTTACTGAAAACGCTAATACCACCACAATTAGATGATTTAGTTGATTACTTTGACTCCACGTACGTGTCAGTTGCATTTTTCGAGTTGAGGGCAATGCAGCAGAGGACATGCTGAGACTACGAAATATTTCACCTATGTTTCCGCCAACGCTATGAAACGTGCGAGAGGCCACCATAACCGTTCAAGACCGGACCAAACAGAAGGTTGGAACCATAGATTCTCGAATCTCGTAGGACATAAACATCCAGGTATTTGGAAACTCATTGAAAAAATGCGACAAGAAGTTGCAACAGATGAAACGAAACTGTTGCAACACCAAAATGGAGTACATTCAAAGAAAAAAAAAGGAAAGAGTTCGAAAAAAAGCAACAACGTATAAAAGACTTGTGTATTCAACATGAAAATGGTGAACACAATAATGAAACTTTTTTACGAGCCATAGGACATATTATTAGATTTCAAGTGTATGAATAACTTAGGGTTAATAATAAAGTTTGTACTTTAGTTTTTTGTAACTATAATAAGCTTGTATTTTATTTAGTAGTTAATAACTATTAATAAACATAAATTCTTAATATTTAATTTTAATTTTATTTCCTACCTACTTATTTTAGAACAAAAGTGTATTCAGGCGCTTGCTATGTACCAGCTACTACCACCGAAAGTGTCTGTTTAAGTATTAGGTATAGCTTCAACTTCAAACACAAATATTTAAAGGTAGGCAATGAACTTATCTATAGAATACAGGAACAATTTGACGAAATGACTAATGACGAATGATTATATTAACACGTTGGTGCAAAATGATTAATTCAGACTATTTTATGTTTTTATTTAAGGTGATCAAATAAATGTCGGCTCTGGAGGTAGTTCCATATAATTTAAATGGAGCTACAGCACTCTAGAGCTGAAATAGGACCTGATAGCTTCTTCAGTAATATCTCTACAAATTCAAAATCATCGCTATGCTCAACAAAGTATGGTTAGGAATTTATGACTCACGAAAGCATGCAACTTGCTGCAGGGTGGCAAGCAACGGTCAATGTGAAGAAAGGAAAATTCCGTCAGAGAATCCATTGTTGTCTTAATAAAGAATGCCATGGGAAACAATTAAGTTTATAAACTGCCGATTGAGGGTTCTGTAAATTTAAATAGTAAGTTAAGTAATGTCCAAAGTACGCCCAACGACGTAGAAGCACTGATGAAAAAGTAGAAATAATCAACATATAATGAATAATTATTTTTTTGCACTACTAGTCACAGAACGCACCGTTATTGGTCTATCTTTAGGTCGTGAAGTTGGTTTTCTCCACCAAGGGAGAGAAAGTAAAATAAACAATTTTCACCGTGGTAACTAATAAATTGCTAAGTTACCAAATATGACTATTTTAATTTTGACGCTTTAAAGAGCTGTATTGTCAGGTTGACAGTTAAAATATTTTCGAAATTTGTTGGGAATTTAGGTATTAAGCCGTTTGGTAGTGCAAAAAATAGTATATACACCACGGTAGCGAATCGTCTTATAACCTTCGCGCTGCGCGCTCAGTATCTAATATGCGCTCAGGTTATAACACTGCGCTTCGCTTCCTTGATGTATAATATACTATTTTGCACTACTAGTCTCAGAAGGCACTGTTATTGGCCTATCTTTAGGTCGTGAAGTTGATTTTCTCCACCACGGGAGAGAAAGTAAAATAAACAATTTTCACCGTGGTAACTAATAAATTGCTAAGTGACGAAATATGACTATTTTAATTTTGACGTTTTAGAGAGCTGTATTGTCAGGTTGACAGTTAAAAAATTTTCGAAATTTGTTGGGAATTTAGGTATTAAACCACTTGGTGGTGCAAAAAATAGTATATACACCACGGTAGCGAATCGTCTTATAACCTTCGCGCTCAGGTTATAATACTGCGCTTCGCTACCTTGATGTACATATATATATACTATTATTTCATACTGTCCGGAAAATATGACTTTGCGTCTTGTATTTTTTTACAAAAAATATCAAGAGGACCCCCGGGGCTCCGACCCTCTCCAACAGGGCCTCACGGCTGCGCCCCTTTTCAAGGGGGCCCTCGGGACTCCGCCCCTCTCCAAAGGTGGCCCTCGGGGCTCTGCATCTCTCCAAGGAGGCCCCCGGGAATCCGCCCCTCTCCAAGGGGGCCCTCGGGGCTCGACCCTCTCCAAGGGGCCCTCGAAGCTCCGCCCCTCTCCAAGGGGGCCCTTGCGGCTTCGCCCCTCTCCAAGGGACCCTCGGGACTTCGCCCCTCTCCAAGGGGGACCTCGGAGCTCTGTCCCATTCCAAGAGGCCCTCGGGCTCCACCCCTCTCCAAGGGGGCCCTCGGGGCTCCGCTACCGTAACCCGTATTCGCTCAACCAGGGACATCGCGTCTGCAATTTTTGTGACGGACACACACGTCTGGATCGTTCTCCTTTATTATATAGAGGATTAAAGTCATTAGGACGATAATATAAAACAGTATGAAATAAAACATTGTACGATACACGGCCGTAAAATATTAATAAAATCCTCGTTTAGAAACTCCAGACTCGGCTCGTTCCTCGCCTCGTCCGTAAACATCTAAACTCGTACTTTAATAAGTCATTTTCCGGCCTTGTAACGTAAATTACTATTTTAGTAAGCTACTGGTTTGAAATAAAATCAATTAAACATTGTGAAAATGTTCCTTTTAAAAGTACGGATGGGGCCATAATTATACAGTGAATTTATTTTAATAGTTAACATAGCAGTTTCGTTTCTATGCCAGCATTTAATCACACAGGTCACTGTCATAGTTACCGATGCAATCAATAGATTAGAGCGTTTATTTTACGAGTTAACATACAAATTTGAATTATGTACTTGCTAATAAGAAACTTTAATTTTGTTACCGGAATGTAGGTATGCAACTGAAAAGTAGATACGTAGGAACAACTTGTGTGTTGTATCTTTTCTTCAGTGGTATACATTAGGATAACTTCTAATTGTCTTTTTGACAAGTAATAATTCCTATGTTAACTCGTAAAATACACGCTCTAATCTATTGGTCTCATTTGTAACTATGGAAATGACCTGTATGATTAAATGGTGGCATAGAAACGAAACGCTTATGTTAACTACTAAAATAAATTCCCTGTATATAACAGCAATGAGATAACATGAATAACAAAATAAAATGCTTGAGTAAGAAAGAGATGGCCATACGAAAAAGTTATTTTAGTAGGCACGTTTAGTTGACAAATGTCATAATTAAATTAAGCGTCCAGCCTTCTCGAATATTTGCTACTATGTTAACTCTTTCTTACTCAAGCAATACGAGTTATTTTCTTGTTCATGTTATCTCATTGCTGTTATATATAATTGTGGCCCTATCGGTATAATTGAGTAAAATTTGAAGTTCATCAGATAATAAATAAGAAATATGCAGGGGTATGACGTCTGACTATGACGCTATGCGCAGATTATTACAGAGGCGTATATGCGCACGCGCGATATAATTGTGCTAAATTTAAAGTTCCTTTAATTAGCGCGTGGAGGGACAAAGACTTTCACAAGTTTTCTAACAGTTCGTATTTGCATTCTGGTTACCGCCGTGGTGAGAAGTACGTTGCGTTGTTTAATGAGGTGCGTGTTTTGATTTTCTGTTGCTACATTAAAAGGAAACAAAATGACGAGAATAAACCACGGTTAAGTAAATAGAAAAGTAGCAGAAGCCGAACAAAACGAGCAAAGAAAGTTAACAGTCGTGGATATATCGATGCCTTCACCAATCTGATGACGAAAATGAAAGAGATCTTTCTACAGAAGCTGAAGAAATTGACCTAGATAGTGCATGGGGGAGCAATGAAGAATTTGAGCAGTAAGTTCTAAAATGATATTACTATTTACGATGTAGTGACAACATATAAATTATTTTTATCACATTTCATTTGGTAATGTACTACATTTTTGTACATTCCAAATTGTTGTGTAAGATAGTATTTTACAACATGTCAACCATTACAGCATAGCAACGCCAATTCGTTTTGTTTGATAATAATGAAGTGTATTGGTGGTACTGTCAGTCTATGTCAAATTCGAGGTTAACAGGTTAGGTTTTGCGTCAGTCTTGACGCAGACTAACGCAGAACCTAACCTGTTAACGTTGAATTTGACACAGAGTTACAGTGCCACCAACAATAAACTTCAGTACTACCAAACGTATAAAACTAATTACAGGCGACTCTAATTATAAACTTATTTTATCTAATATCTCTTAATAAACGCCCCATAACTAGCAATTTTAGCAATCGCAATATCAATATTACACACTAGCGACTTTTTGATTACCATAACTTAACTAGTGAGTTTTAGTTTACATAATAATGTTTAATGCTGTGTTCTGGTGTCACCTGGCAACCGAAAAGGTTGAAAAAAAAAGGTAGTGTAATTTAAAAAAAATTGGTTTTGATGCTTCTTTTGAGTTTATTGAGAGGTATGAATAAAATATACTGTAGAAGTAGTGCTGCTCGGTATTACCTACTCGAAAATATTAAACCACACGGCCTACGGCCTCGTGAAGCAAACCTTTTCTCTAGTGGGTAATAGGTATGGGCGCGTGACGTGAAAACAGTCGGGTCACGCCGGGGCCTGTCGTGAAGGTGACTATTTGAAAATCGGGACGTGAACGTGAGTGAAAATTTACAAGACGTGATTCGCGCTTCACGTTAATTTGACGTTAAATATTTAGTTATAAATAAAATGTTGCAGAGAGCCCCGCCCACCCGCTGCCTTCCCTCCGCCCTCGGCGTTACGCTAACGTTAGCGTTATCTGATCATGTGATCGCCCGTAACGTGCATTTTAGTAAATGGCTGATTCTCGAGACGTTTACGCACGCGTTGTGGGCTTCCACAGACGTTATATTGCACGTTAACGTATCACTCGGTCGTTCTTTGGTGAAGTAAACAACGTGAGTACATTAAACTTTTTTTAGAGCACAAAAATGGGTTAATAGGCACCCTGTATTAATTATTAAAAGAATTCATGTAAGGTAGATCGGTATTTAAACTGCAAAATAAAAACAATAAATGTTTATTCAAAAACATATTTAAAAACAGGTAAATTGAGCACTATCAGAATAATTTTGACTAAATTGAATATACTACATTGCAGAATATCTTTCAAATATATAATGGAGGACTATATTCCTGCCATTGAAATTTTAAATATAGCAGATGGACTTGCAAATCAACCAGCTCGACGATTTCATGTCCGAGATGATGCATTGGAACTGCCCGATGCTAAATTTATAAAATTATTTTGACTAAATAAACCTCTAACAAAGCAACTTATCACATCATTAGAAGGTATATGCTTCCCATGTATCAGCACTTGATGTGGAAACTAAAGTAAGTTCAAAGAGCCAATATAAAAAATCGTCAGGTAAGTACTTACTTATCTTTTTTTTATAGGTGCTCACTGCTTTATTATTCTATGCACACGGAAGTTACCAGACGAGTGTAGGTAATTATATTAATATGGCTATCAGCCAAGCCTCTGTTTCAAGATCTGTTAATGAGATAACTGATGCCATTAACGACCACTTATTCCAGCAGTGAATACATTTCCCATCAACCCGAGAAAAAGTTGTTACTGCAAGACATAGGTAGTAATTATATAAATTATCTAGAGTCGATGTTATTCGTTAATAAGTGCACATTTTTTAGGTTTTACAATATCCTAGAATTCCCAGGAGCAATTGGTGCATTAGATTAACTCATATGGCTATAGTGTCTCCCAGAGATAATGATATAATGTATCTAGACCTAGAGCAGGGGTTCTCAAACTATTTTAGACACTGTACCTCTTTTTACCAACAAAAAGTTTTGGGTACCCCTTATCAGTAAGTAAACTGAAATATAAAAAAAAATCTTAAACCTTTTTATTTAGTAGGTATAGTTTTAACCTGTGTAACTGAATTACTCGTCATGTTTAAATAAAACAAAGAGATATTGCTTACATACATTTTTATTATATTAAAAACAAAAATGGGGGAGGGGTGTACATCACAAAAGCTGATGCACTCTGCCCACCTGTCTACCGTCGCGCCACAACTATATATAATTTTTGACTTATACAGGGCGAGTCAAAAATTTCAAAATTTTCAAAACCTTATATTTTCGCTAAAACTTCATTTTTTTGGTGGAAAATTATACAGGGTGATATAAAAGGTCATTTTTTATGCAGAATTTTATTATACCCAATGCCATAGAAGTTTACACTTCTCCCGTGTGGTCTTAAGCACACAAATATTTTTTCCCCTATTTAAATTTAAAGGTTTGTTTTATTTTTTGTTAGCCTGCCACGTACCCCCTAAAAATTTTCGCGTACCCCCAAGGGGTACGCGTACCACACTTTGAGAACCACTGATCTAGAGCATGCTTACGTTAACTGAAAAAACTATCATTCCATAAATGTTCAACTAGTAGGTATTGGTTTAACATTTCATTTTGAATGGTAACACCTCAAAATTGTTTAACCCTCGTAGCCCACCTGGGGTCTTTTTTGACCCCACGAGCTGTAGAATGTAGTTTTCTTATGTTTATCTTTGGTCTATTGTCTTGAAACCCTAAATATGCTTCAATCGAACTTCATAGGAGAGGATCATACAGTTTTTTGTTGCTAAATTGTTATAGAAAAATATTTATGCCGCAGAATATGCGCTTGGGGTCAATTTTGACCCCAGGTGGGTTACATGTGATAAAATTTTAATTTGTTTAACCTTAGTTTTTAGGTTCCAAAATATGTTTTTATGTAAGGTAGTATAATGTGCAGCACCAACTTGCAGTTGTTCATGTTTCTGCAAGTTGTGACATGTTAGTTGCGTGGTAAGACTGCGTCCTGCTAGTGTTTATAAATATAGCCCTCAATTACAGTTTGACTGAGTGGTAAGTAGTGTGACAACAAGTTTATTATGGCGGACTACAATATTAACTTTGCAAGTGGCTACAGTGACCAGCAAGCTTTGATAGATGCTTATAATTCAGATTTTGAGGTAATAGACAACGAGAGCGATGGTTGTCAGGTCACTTTGGTATTTTAAATAGCCACCTAGGCTTTAGGGCAGCGTGCCCGTATGCTAAACCCTTTTAGTTACTTATTTGGCTCCATCGCCTAATTCCAGAATCATGATTTTGCACATATTTGGCCCCAAACGCAGTATTTCTCGTCGGTTGGAGCGCCCCTCTGATGGCGCTTTGGCAGCCGAGCGTTATCGCTCGCAAGAATTCCGAATCTTCTAGAAAACACGCCGTTGCGGCGTGCTACCATTGTCGCCGGCATTAATTTGTTTCATTTTATCGCCTCACGATTGGCTGACGAGGTATAGTCACGTGGGGACGCGACCGATGTGACATGTGGCAGCGCTTCCCTCTGGGCAGTTGATCGCAGCCCGTTGCAGAAAGCGTTCGTTTGGTGGTTGTGTGATCCAGGCGGCGTCCTTCGGCCCCTTAGGTGCCCGAGGACGCCTGCCGCTGTCCTTTGAGTATTGTTGCCGTGGAGGCCCTCTTTTCCGTTGCCCGTCTCGAGCTGTGGCAGCGAGCGCTGCGAGAATTGTTTCACCTTCGAGAGGCGTCGTGGTTGTGCGAGCTTCGAATTGTTTTCGGCGTAGCGTGGGTGCATCTTGAGCCCAGTTCCTGCTTCCGTAAGTAAGGGATCGTGCCCCTTCATCTCGACCTTCGAGGATCTGTCCCGCAGAACGAAAGTGGCCCATTTTTCGTCGTCCAGTTGTACGCGTCCTGACGCGTCTCACGTCGCCAGTATGGCGGATGTCCACTCATCCCTATAGCCGTCGAACATCGAATGTACCTGCCACCTAAGACTGCAGCCTGTCGCAACTCAACTGTACCAGGCTCCCCAACCGCCTACATATTAAGGTATGTGTCTTTGAACTGATTACCGCTGTGAACGCGAGTGTACCTGTCCCGCGGAGAGCATTAAGCCCCGCGTACGAGCTGTATTGGGACGCCGCGAGCGAGCCCGTCACATCTCTTGTGCCTACAGGCACTGTCGTCATATTTGTGCGTTCATTCCGAATTACAGACTGTCTATTTTACAAGGGCTTGCATTACTGTTTGCTGCCTAAGGCGTCGCGCCCGCATATTTGTACATTCATTCCAAATTACAGACTGTCTATGTTACAAGTGCTACTTTGTTCATTACTGTTCAACATCTGTCGCTAGGTTTAGAGCGCGCGCCAGCTGGTGTTTTCTTAGATATAATCTATTCATAGATATAGGGCGACGCACTCCGCTGCCCCACTGTAACCCGTGATTCAATACATGATTTGTTAGTTAAGGGAACTATTGTTTTCTTTCGACTTGTGCATGTTCTGTTTCAGATAAGCGCCCCCTTCAGTGTACTGATTATTGTGCGACGGGACGAGGGAGCTTTGAACGTACAGGTGAGTGAGACAGCTGCGTAGTCGCGGTCGGATTGGCACCTAATTACAATCTTTGCATAAGGCAATCTCGAAATTGTTATTTGACCTTGCAACTCTTGAGTAATCCTATCGTCGGAGTATTTTGCGTGCTTCGCTCCCGTCTAACCGTCCAGGCCCGGTTAGTCGGGTTAAGACAGGCTTGGTGGCGCCCTCATAATTCTGACATACCCTATATATATATATGCCGCAACACGCTTGCCCAGAACGTATCGTATGACTCACGCCCGACTCCCTGAGCGTTCCAGCCGTGGCCTTTAGCCTATTTTGAGCCGATCTCAGGGCAAGTGTGCAAGTTTTTCAGGACTGATTCCGTGGTGCGATGCTCACCTTGGGTGGGTGTCGTAAAGTTCTTTTAATACCGTAACATGGTAGTGATGCAGAGGACGATTTCACCAAAAGTCGGGAAGACGAAGATGACGTAGCTTATCTAAGTAACTCAGATAATGATGACAATGGGGACGAAGAAGTATGGGTTAGCAAAGATGGAACAATAAAGTGGAGTACTAAAGAACCTAAAAGTAAAAAAATGCTATCAAGAAATATTTTAAAACAAGGTCCTGCTATACCAAGACATTTAAATGTATCTACCCCTGCAGACTGTTTTCGTGCTTTTATGACTGATGAAATAATCGACAAAATTTACTTGCACACCAAGTGCAAATGAAAAGGATTAAAAATCAAGTCTAAGAAAATGGAAAGAATTAGCACCTACTGAGTTTTTGGCAATCTTGGGTCTAAGCTTACTTTATGGTGTGCAAAGAGGTTGCGGAAAGGACTTGAAAGAGTTTTGGTTAAAAAAGTACGGTTTACCAATCTTTAGAGTTACAATGTCTAGACATCGTTATACAAATATACTTAGCTGGCTACGATCTGATGATAGGCGTACACGACAAGCAAGAAGAGAAAAAACAAGACTGAACCTATAGCTGATATAGTGAATATGTTCGTTAGACAGTGCAAAAATTGTTTTATACCGGATCCAAATATTGCCGTGGATGAACACCCGTGCACTTTTCGAGGAAGATGTGGTTTTAAGGTTTACATCCATTTAAAGCTGGAAAAATGTGGTATAAAGATATAGGTAGATGGCTGTAGACTGTGAGGCTCGATACATTACAAACCTGGAAATATACTCAGGAAAAATTGGAAATACAAGGGAACAAGAACAAGGAATGCGGGTGGTGTTAGATTTAGTAACGCAGCACAGTACATACAAAAATACAACAGGAAGCCGTCGTTTCTTATTAGAAATTAGGAAATAAAAAGAAGAATTCAAAATCCTCAAGCTAGGACAAAAAAACGTCGTAAAGCTGTTGAAGATCCTGGGTTTGGTAACTTACTTTTGCAATATAAGAACGTGGACCACCCAAAAAATAAACGGGGAAGGTGTAACATTTATCCACGACAACTAGATAAAAAACAAACATGTTGTGTGACATGTGCAATAATTTT
This sequence comes from Agriotes lineatus, assembly GCA_940337035.1. Taxonomy (NCBI): domain Eukaryota; kingdom Metazoa; phylum Arthropoda; class Insecta; order Coleoptera; family Elateridae; genus Agriotes; species Agriotes lineatus. Next base: position 14,690 of record CALNHX010011896.1, read on the forward strand.
GTATGTAAGGAGCACATTGAAACGCACACATTGTGTTTTAGAAGTTCAAGTTTGACGTTAGAAGACAGTGACCCAGAATAAAAGCGTATAACTTAATATTTTATTTTATTAAATTACCATATAATCTATCTTTTACAATGTTTATATTACATGTTATAGTATATTTAGAAATGTACTCACCACTAAATAACTTCAAACGTAAAAATACCTTTGTATTAGAGTGAATTGCATAATTTTAAGTTGGGGTCAGAAATTACCCCAGGTGGGCAGTATGTAATATTAAAGCAGGTGGGCTACGAGGGTTAATAGAAAAATGCCTAATATGGTTTCATTTTGTTCTAGGTATGCGATGTCAATGCAAAAATTATAAATGTAAATAGTAGGTTACCTGGATCAACTCATGATTCTTATATTTGGAGGCATTCTCAACTGCGCGCAGAACAAAGAATTTATGATGCACACAATAATATCGGGTTTTTTTCTTTTCGGTAAGTCTCCATATTATCGGACTGCAAATTCAAATAAATTGCCAAAATCATTACAATTGTACTTATTTATGGTTTTGTAGCAAGACAGAAAATAGTCGATTTTGTTATTTACTTAATTTGCAGCTACTTTAAATTTTATAAAACACTAGCTGGCCCGGCAAACGTTCTGCCCAAAAATAATTTGTCTCTGAAACCCCGTTTAACCACTATAGGGTTTTAATTTTATATCATGCCCATCGTCTTAGACTTAAAAATGTATGCCATTTTCTAGCTGTAACCCGCGAATTCTTACGCGCAAGGTTCATTATTTGTGTATTTTTCTGTCATCCCATCCCATCCCATCCCCGTCCCCGTCCCGTCCCTTCTCGTCACCTGCCCTACCATCCCATCCCTTCCCGTCCCGTCCCGTCCCATCTCTTCCCGTCCCGTCCCGTTCCGCCCCGTCCCTTCCAGTCTCGTCCAATCCCGTCTCGTCCAGTCCCGTCCCGTCCCGGCCCCTCCCGGCAAACATTGTTCTGTCCAAAAATAAATGGTCTCTGAAACCCCGCTTAACCACTATAAAGTTTTAAAAAAACCTCAATAACGACACCCATATCGATTTTTAGGCTTATTTACCCCATTTCACCCTCTAAGGGGTAGCGAACCCGACAGACGTTGTCCTGCCCGAACATTGATTTGCCTGCTATTAGCGGGTTCAGCAAACGTTTTTCCGATATTCGAATTTTCGATTGCTTTCATTTTAAAAACGTGCTAATAGCTACAACTACTTTCATTATCCGTAGCGCGTTGGTCATCATTGCGGTTCACACGTAAAGTAGATACCCGAGCAGCTGACTCTCTTCGACGACCTACGTTAACTCGTCGTGCCTTTGGCATTGTAACGGATACTAAAACGACACGGAATTGTTTTCACAATCACTTTTGCACAAACCAAATTTGAATGTCTGACTGACTGACTGCGACGACTTATGTTACGCATTTGGAATTACATAAATAGAAATTAGTGTCTTATCTCTTCCGCCTTCGGTTACCTGATGCGGATTATGACATTATAGGGAAACCCTTCAAACCATTAAGCACAGGTGTAACTGCAAATAGAAACAACACACTTTCGATATTTTCCAATTTTCCGGCTTTCCCTTTGGGGAATTTTTATTTATTAGAAAATTTAAAAAAAAGATGAAGAAAATCGGCAAAGTCGTTCTCAAGTTATGGCGTGACCAAGGGAAATAGGGATTCATTTTTATATTATATATATTTATTTATTGCAGGTGATTCTGGTTATGGGTTAACACCTTGGGTAATGACACCCATATTAAACATTGCCCCTGGATCTAGAGAAGAAGCTTATACAACCGTACATCGAAGAGCTCGTTGTGTTATAGTAGAAAGGTGCAATGGAATTTTAAAAAACAAATTTAGATGTTTGTTAAAACATCGAATTTTACATTGTAAACCAAATGTTGCTTCCAAAATTGTGAATGCTTGTGCAGTGTTACATAACATGTGCATAGAAAATAACATTACATCTGTAAATGACGACGATTTGCCTCCAAATGTTGACTTGGGTTTATACAATTATTATGCTCCAGCAAACCGATTCCAACCTCACCGATCCGACGACTTATTCAAGCAGGCCGGTTAATACAAAGAAATATAGTACAAACGGATTTTTAAAAATGAACATGTTTAATTAAAAATACATACATATTTTAAATTGAAAAAATTTATAAATTATTAAATTAAACCAATTGTTGCTCTAATACATGGTTTATTTGAAATTGGCATTAAAGTACCTCGAAATCGTCATTAAAATACGAGAAATCGGCATTAAAGTAATCCATTGTTTTACGAATTTTTGGTAGGTGGCGAGGCGACAGATAGACGTCAACCGACGTTAACATAACCTACAAATGTAGGTATATGCCTATAAGTCTCCTCCCAATAGTTTCCAAAATCTTCGAAAAGCTTCTACTTAAACGAATGATGCCAATATTAACTAAAAACAATCTTATTCCTCAACACCAATTTGGGTTCCAAAAGAAACACTCAGCAATAGAACAAATCCACAGAGTCGTAGCCACTACAGAACAGGACTTACAAGAGCGAAGATATTGCTCTGCCGTCTTCTTAGATATCTCGCAAGCGTTCGATAAGGTATGGCTTGAAGGACTTTTGTATAAAATTAAACTTTCGTTACCTTATCCATTCTTTCATCTTCTAAAGTCATACCTAACAGACCGACTATTCCAAGTCAAACTAAGAAACGAAAAATCAACACCTCACCATATCAAGGCTGGGGTACCACAAGGCAGCGTCTTGGGACCTGTGCTCTACGTTCTTTACACCTCCGATTTTCCAACACACGCTGAAACTGTAACGGCAACATTTGCAGACGACACTGCCATTTTGTCATCCCATAACGAGCCCAATCTAGCTTCGCAGCACCTCCAGGAAAATTTAGATGAAGTGCAAACATGGTTAAAAAGGTGGAGAATTCGGGTCAACGAAAACAAATCAACCCAAGTAACATTCACCAACAGAAGAGGTACGTGCCCCCAAGTGACACTAAACAATACTCCGATACCACAAGCTGAAACAGTTAAGTATCTTGGTATGTACATCGACAAGCGTCTCACCTGGCGCAGCCATATATGGAATAAACGAAAACAACTTAACTACAAATTAAGCAAGTTGTACTGGGTCATAGGAAGAAAATCGAAATTAACCATAAGTAACAAATTACTAATTTACAAATCAATCTTGAAACCGGTGTGGACTTACGGGGTTCAGCTGTGGGGCACAGCCAGCACGTCAACATAGAAATCTTGCAAAGATTTCAGTCAAAGGTCCTCAGGATGATCACTGACGCTCCCTGGTATGTTCGTAACTCAGTCATACAAAGAGACCTAGCCATGGATTCAGTAAAAGATGTGATCCAATCCACTAGTAAAAAATATTTGGGTAAACTAGAAGCTCATCCAAACCCTTTAGCCATTAACCTCTTGACAATAGCTCTACAATAACAAGACTGCAAAGATCTAGCCCACTGGATCTTCCACACAGGTTCATCAATTAAAATTAAGTTAAAATGTATTGTAAATGTCAGTGTCATTGTACACAGTTATTAATTAAGTCTATGCATGTACTGTACTCATAACTCATATAGATCTTGTTGTGCTACCAATGGGCAGCGCACAATACATGTCAATATCTTATTGTGAAACGAATTACTTAATATTCCGATGGAATAGATTGTAATGTTACCGGTGTAATAAAAAAAAAAAAAATATTGCACATCTCTAAATTTTCGATTTTATTACGTTTTTCAATATATTAAAGCAATTATTTTTCCGTCACATACAAAAATTGTGTATTATCTGTGGAAAAAAGTAAGATTTTACATCTTAGTGTGTTTGTGTTCCTCTACTTCGTATCGGAGACTAACCACACCTCGAGCTAAAATCTATTCTTTTTTCCCATGTATAATAAATAACTATTTTTACAACTCTAATAAAATAGCATTTTAGAAGCAATAAAGGAATAGAAACAAACTAAAATAGTCGTCCAATATCTAAATTATACAATAAATTTTCTGGTTGGGTTAATTCAGATGTTTGTTTGCCTCATTTTTTTTATTTTTCAGAATTTTGACGCATGAGGTAGCAGTTGAAGCTGAAAACAAAAACCAATAGCAACAGGATACCGAATAGTGGAGATTGATTTATTTCTTGAAAGGTGTGATGTACCTCCAAGCAACCACAACAAAGTTTGCACTGGGGGCAAAGTGCATCTTATAGAAGAAAACAAAAAGGGTCTTGCTAGCATGTTTGTGTTTGGTTGTACAGGATGCAGCAAACGTTTCACTGTCACGTCAGAAAAACCCAAGCAAAATTTTCAAAAGAGCGTAGTCAATGTAGCAGCGGTTTGGGGTACTCTTTCAGTGGGGTAGCACTTACGCACATTGAACGAACTGCTGAGTGTTATGGACATTCCTTCCATTAAAGGCAACATGTTTTTTGAAATTCAGCGGAATTTGGTTTGGTATGTTCTTACTTTATAGATACATATTTTCAGCATGTGATCGTATTACCATAATTCCAGGTTTGGAAAGATTCAATGTGGGATAGTATGCAGAAGGGCAGGGGCAGAAGAATACAAGTTGGCATGTGAAAGAGGTGATGTCGATGAAAATGGTGTTCCATTTATAACTGTCTTTTTGGATGGAGGATGGTCGAAGCGCAGTTACGGCCACAGCTACAATGCAGCATCGGGAGTTGTAAGTCTGTTGAGGATAAAAGCGGTAAATTTTCTAACCTTTGTTTTAGGTCGTGATAATTGGAAGATGCACTTCCAAATTCCTTTTTGTAGGTGTGAGGAATAAGTACTGCTGTATGTGTGCAAGAGCGGAGCATTGGGAATAGAAGCAGCCGAACACGTTTGTTTCAAGAATTGGACGGGCTCCTCTGCAGCCATGAAGCTGACATTATTGTCGAAGGATTTAACAGCAGTTGGCAATGCACAACGTGATGTACAAGAAATTTATTGCTGACGGGGATTCATCGGTGTTCGCAAAAATTAAAGAAAAAGTCCATTATGGTTCGCAGTAGGTTACTGAATTTGCAATTGACACTGCATAACAGTCCTATTTTAAGGTGTTAAAAATAGAGTGTAGCAACCATTGTATGAAGAACTACAGCAAACATCTATATGCCACCAAGAAGAATACGACAAGTGTTGCTCTATTAGCTAGAAGAATGCTGACGCAACAGAAAATTACGGAACTGGTGAACTTTGCTATACGTTGTGTGTATGCCAATGCTCATGGTGATCTTGTATCTCTCAAAGAAGATATTCGCAATTCTGTTAGCCATGTATTTGCTGATCATAGTAGCTGCAAACAGTATTTATGTGAAACTGTTGGAGACTCCAGTGCAAGTCAGATGGACCAGTTGAAGACAACCGGATGTCATCACCATGTGTATGCTGCACTGACCTTGTTACTTGCCAAAGCACACCTGCTCATTGACAACGAGACCAACAACAGAGCCGAACTTTTTATGAGTGTGTTAGCGAGATTTAATATGGGTAAGAATAATTCATGTTCACCACACAAAAGTGTTTGAGAATTTGAAATTTCTAGGAAGGCGACTAAATTTAATTCAGCGTGAGAGCTTCCAGACAAGATCGTACCTAACTGGCTTACGATACAACAGAGGTTCCTGTTGGCACATGTCCCCCTGGAAAAGATATTTTAATAGAAGCCCAAGAGTGTGCATTTCAAAAAATATATGGCAATACAGGAACAAAACTTGCGGAACGAAAACTTGCAGAAAAACGAGTTCCTGCAAGGAACGGTCGAAAGTATCTGATACACCAACCAAGAAACAGGCTGATTATGGACCAGGAATTGCAGAAATAACACTAACAGAAGAAGAATTGGCTACAGAAGTTCAAAGTCTTATGGAGAGATTACAGTAGATCACATATAATGCTTACGATTTATGCTATAAGCTTACTCTTGTTTTCTGTTTGCACAGGTTTCACCCGAAGAGCAGTTGCAAATTGCTGCAACTACTGTTGGGCAATTTGACCAATGAGTTTTACTTAAGTCAAAGACTGCATAGACTTACTGCTTCAAATTTGGTGCGGTTGTGAAAAGAAGGCCAACGACTCCTTGTGATGCACTGGTCAAGAAGGTATTGAAGACCAATTCCATTCTAACAGCTGCGATGGACTACGGAAAAGGAACGAAAGTGTGGCAATTAATAAATTCTCTGGTATGACGGGACTTACAGTGCTCCATCTGGTATTTTTATTCTACGGAGTATGGATTCTTGGCTGCTTCCCCATATGGTGCCATTACCACAATTATCTTACTCCAATTTACTAACAAAATTTGTTGTTACAGGTCTAATAAATCATAACGACATTGTGGAAAATAAGTGTTGTGCGAAAGTTGCCGGTTCCAATGTACCTTTTGAAATGGCGGTAAAGAAGGGTTGTATTCCATATCTACAGCAGACTAAAGAGAGAAAACTAAATTTGAAGCAGAATCATTACTTTTTTCAGGTACTTATTGCCACGGCAAGTTTTAGAAGTTTTAATTGCTTTTGTTTTCAGATACAAGGACAGTTGGCGATCGCAAATAGAGAACGGTGTTTCTTCATTGTGTATTCTGGCGATAACAACAACTTATTTGTGGAAGAGATTAACGAAATAGAGAGATATGGGAGGGGGACCATGTTACCAAAATTAATTAAATTTTCAAGGAATGTATAGGACCAGAAATAATTTTAGACAGACGAAGGAGGAACTTGAAATGCGAACGACACCCATGTTAAAAATGCTCACCAAGTGCTTCTTAAGACAGCAGTCTTGCTGAGCCACAACCATCAACCACCATCAACTAAGATAACTCACTGCGGCATTACTAAAGCCAACGGTAACCACCGCCAATCACTATAAATTTAAATTTCGCGCTTATAGTGCGCACATTTACCAACATTTTATTTTGCGTATCGTCAGATAGTTCTGATTCAGATTGCGAAGAAGCGTTAACGAATTTGGTATAGTATTCCAACCAGAAATTGGAAAGCTATTTAAAATCAGGCCAGCATTGAGAACAGTAAGTCACTTCGTAATTTAATTCATAAAATTACTAATTGATTGTCATTCAGTGACACTTCGGTAATAACCTTCAAATTTGACAGATGCAATGGGAAGTTGGACACATATACGTTTTTCAACATTTTCTATGCTACTATACGGTTTTAAAAACTCAACTAGCACCTACTTCAATCATACACAATGTTACAATGCCAACAAAACAGTTACATGTACAATTTTCAAATGAACTGTCATTACTTGAAAGCTGATTGACATTAGAATATTATTTACTGATTGTATGAAACCAACTTAGACATGACTTACACTTTTCATGGTGTACTAGATTTTAAATAGCTTTCCAATTTTTGGTTGGAATACTATAGCACCCATAGAACAAAAAACCCTTATGGTTACCTCGCGCTTGCTCATCGCTAACCAGCGGTGTCCACCGTCTACCAAAATTCAAGCCGGTTGGAAATTTCAAACTGGTTGGTGGCCTTTGATAGCTAGCGGTTACTCAGTGAGACCAGTCACATATCATTATGCATGCTGGAATTTTAGTTGATGGCCGGTGCTGGCTAGTAGTGACTCAGTGGGACTGCGGCCAAAAAATGTAGGTACCATTGAGTTAATATGCCATTTTCTCAGCACCCTGTATATATGCAAAATTAATTAGATACAGTGCATTCCAATTAAAACGAGCCACCCCATTATTAATAGCCAACTTGTGTAAAGATTATGGGAGTTCTAGTTGTTACCGGTTTTATTTTAGCTTTTTCTCTTGCAAAAAAGATGTTGTACTCACAAGTGAGAAGGTTATAAAAGGTGTGAGCCCATAACATTTCTTTTTGCGGGTTACCATTTTAAGGGTGAATTTTCTCAGAAACTACTGAACCGATTTTGAAAACTAAAAAGCATTAAAGAGAGAACTTTATACCCTTTAAGATGAGGTATCACTCGACCCCTTTTCCTATTTGAACTTTTTGACGTTTTTGTCGTGAGGGAGGGGCTAACTCTGAACGAGTAAATTTTGACACAAAAATGTGTCTCCCTAAACAAAATTTACATATTCTAGAATTTTTCTATGAATATAAAAATAACGGAATTATGCTCGTTTTAATTGGAATGCACTGTATAATTGTTTTAGTAGTGCGAGGATATGAATATCAAGAAAGAATTTTTGGAATTAACAATTTAAATTTGTTAATTAGTTCAATTTCAACCTAGTATTCGATATCAAACCAACTCAAATCTGCACAAGAGAGAAGAGGACGACCGAAAACAAGTTGGCAAGAGGAAATCCAAAACCACTTGGGCCCAGGGTGGACAAATGTTGCAGAGACTGAGTAACATCGAATCACCAAGGGAAGTTATTCATTTCACATTACCATTGACGACGTGCCATACAGTACACTCATACTAATTATAGTATTTTCTGATGACATTACTCAATGGTTTAATTACGAAAATCGTACGACACTAATTAATGACCAATAGAAAAATTAGTTCAAGAGCCGTAACCAAGACAACAACAAAATTTCTTGGAAATTTTTTGTAGGTAGATCAGCCTAACTGTGAGGGCTTGTATCGTTACGATTTTCTTACCGAATCTGCATTCGAGCATTAATTCATATCCAGAAATTATTTTTCGTGCATTCCAACAATGTCCTAATTTGCCCTCGCGTCCCGCTCGGGCAAATTAATACGACGTTGTTGGGATGCACTCAAAAAATTTCCGGAAAGAATTAATGCTCTTATGAGATTATATGTGAAAACACTTGTTTCTTGCTGTTCCGATCCCAATTGTGGAGAAAATAGTATACAGAGTGATTTATAACGGGCGGACCAAACTTCAACAGTTTGTTGGGGAGGTCATTTTGAGTAAAAAATGTTACGCCAATGTCCTAGACTTCTTAATAGCTAGCGAATGAGATAATTTCATAAAAATCGTACAAAGGGAACTTGACTTTTTCAAACTTATTTTTTACATTTTTTTAGAATTTATTCTATTTTATATCTCATACGCTAGAACTGTGAAAACAAAAATTCTGATATAAAAAGACTAAGATTGGACAAGCCATTTGGGAGAAAAACTCTTTGGAGATAAATTGCAAGGTCTTTTTAAAATATTTTTTTAATGACTTTCCTACCAATAAATTGCCATGAAATTCATATCGTTTGACAGATAAAACTACAGGCTATCATATAAAAACAAGCTTGGTATTATTGGACCACATACGTAGTAGATATGACGCTTGAAACATTGGCTACCTTGAGAGGTTGTACATTTATCAGCCCCTTAATAAAACTTTGATCTCTTGTAGTTAGGTAACTAAATAGAATACGACCTATGTTCATATAACATTTTTTACTCAAAATGACCTCCCCAACAAACTGTTGAAGTTTGGTCCACCCGATATAAATCACCCTGTATACACGGCAGGGCAGAACAGTATTTTTCCTTATGTGTATTTGTAATCCTCAGACTTTGCCCATGGACTGCAAACTCACACATTGGAAAAAATTACGTTTTTTTCTCCCCTATAATGTATAATTTTGGTGCAATTGGTGACATTAAAAAACGTGACTTTTTGATACTTTTCGTAACCGGTCAAAATAATATTGATTTCACCAAACAATTTCAGGCGGTAGCACCTTCTTGCCTGAAATTACATCAAATCGTCATAAAATATATTAAATTAGAATGACTGAAATAGACTATTGCAGATTTTTCTAATTTTCCATTCACGATTCAATAAATTGGATTGAGTTGAAACATGAATTCTTTTAAATCATTTCAAGTTGTTTACGTAACTCCTGCATCTATTCACGATTCAATAGATTGGATTGAGTTTACACACAACGCGGAATGTTTTAAATTTACCATTCCAGAGAGAGGTCTAGTTATAATAAGATCGATCGAAATGTCGAACTGAGAGCTGGCCAAGCATTCTCAAAACAACGTTCTTTTTTTAAGTAACTCTTCCATCTATTCACGATTCAATAGATTGGATTGAGTTGATTAGGCATTCTGTAAAACCATTTGGATTTGTTTACATAACTCTTCCATCTATTCCCGATTAATAGATTGGATTGAGTTGAAACATGCATTCTGTAAACCCATTTCGATTTGTTTACGTAAGTTCCATCTATTCACGATTTACAGTAATATCGAACAATAATGACTGCTTCTCATTAATTTGCGAAGCATTAGTCGTGCTGATGATTCTACTCGATTATATACATACCTATAAACAGTATGGGCTGTCGCAAAAGAGTAGATGCTGTAAGAATAGATTGTATTGTTTAAACACAAAGCGGAATGTTTTAAACTTTCCACTTCAGGAGTGGCCATTGTCTCGTTATAATAAGATCGATCAAAATGTCAAACTGGAAGCTGGCCAAGCATTCTCAAAACAACGTTCTTTTTTTAAGTAACTCTTCCATCTATTCACGATTCAATAGATTGGATTGAGTTGATTAGGCATTCTGTAAACCCATTTCGATTTGTTTAGGTAAGTTCCATCTATTCACGATTTACAGTAATATCGAACAATAATGACTGCTTCTCATTAATTTGCGAAGCATTAGTCGTGCTGACGATTCTACTCGATTATATACATACCTATAAACAGATGGGCTGTCGCAAAAGAGTAGATGCTGTAAGAATAGATTGGATTGTTTAAACACAAAGCGGAATGTTTTAAACTTTCCACTTCAGGAGTGGCCATTGTCTCGTTATAATAAGATCGATCAAAATGTCAAACTGGAAGCTGGCCAAGCATTCTCAAAACAACGTTCTTTTTTTAAGTAACTCTTCCATCTATTTACGATTCAATAGATTGGATTGAGTTGATTAGGCATTCTGTAAAACCATTTGGATTTGTTTACGTAAGTTCCATCTATTCACGATTTACAGTAATATCGAACAATAATGACTGCTTCTCATTAATTTGCGAAGCATTAGTCGTGCTGATGATTCTACTCGATTATATACATACCTATAAACAGTATGGGCTGTCGCAAAAGAGTAGATGCTGTAAGAATAGATTGGTTTGAGTTTAAACACAAAGAGATATGTTTTGAACTTTTCATTTCAGTGTCCATTTCCTCATTCTAGAAACATCGATCTGAACTCATGATTTTAGTTCTGTTACCAAAGACTCTAACCATCACCCCATAGAACCGTCTTCTCTAACTGTACAAGACTTATTTAAAAACTCTTAAATAGTGAATTCTAATCGTTGTAATTCGATATATTTTATGAAGATATGATGTAATTTTCAGGAGAGAGGGTGTAGGGTGGTGGAAATTTTAAGTATAATCAATCAGATTTTGATGAGTTATAAAACTTATTGAAAATTTACTTTTTTACCGTCACCAATGGTAACATGAATGAATAGTACTTTCCAACAAGGAAGAGAAAGGCATACGTTTTTCCAAAGTGTGAGTTTGAGGCGCAAGTGCGAAACGCGAGAACTACAAATACATAGAAGAAAAAATGGCGTTCTCTCCTGCTTATATACAATTTTTTCCATGACCGGGATCAGAACAACAAGAAACGAGTATTACTGCAAATTAGAATTATGCTGCAATATTTAGCAGCCTTTGAATTGTGCTACTCTGCGAATACAAACAATATCATCAGAAACTACCATAAATACAATGAGCTTTTTTTTCGTTAGAAGTAATAACTTATGTTAAAATTTTTAGCAATTTTTTGTACTTATTATTAATTACTATCTTCGTTCAATAGAGACGACGGGTACGACCGAAAGCAAGACATCAAGACGAAATTCTAAACCACTTCGGCCCAGGGCGGTGACCTCAATCACAGTGTATCTGCTATTAATCTTGTATTGATAATAAAGTAGTGTAATAAAAAATACTTTTTTCTTTGTCAATATTTAAAGTTTTTTATATCTGTTTAGGCAAATACAGCATTATAGTATGTATAAATTGAGTTGTAAACGTATAACATTTCCAATATATCGCAGTAAAATTTGATAACTGTATCTGTTTTCTTGTAAGGTGTTCCAAAGTGACTCCGGTGTGCTGTTAAATGGCAGAAAGGTTTTGAAGGTACATATCGATTGATAAGTTTGAAATATATTATCAAGTTGATTAATTAGGTACCTAGTTATTATCAAAAACTATATAGTTGTAGATAAATTATTGCACTTGACTTGCATATAATGGCTGTATTACACTTGGATGATTTTTATCTTCGCGTAATATAGCCTACATTATATGCTTGTTAAATAAAATAGTATTTTCCGCAACCAAAAGTAATTACTTTTAATACCAAAGTCTGTCATTGAAGTTGACGTTTCTCTTACTGACACAAAAAGTGCATGTTGCTATGTAACACTTTTAGTTCCTAGGAAGTACTTTTACTTCCATGGAACTAAAAGCAACTTCCATTTGGTCGTCTGTGAATGTAGTTGTCATAATGATTTTTAAATGAGAAACGTCAAAAGTAATCAATCATCTAAAATTTTCAATATTTTGTACTTTTCTAGGTTGCAGAAAAAATAGTTGTATTATTTGGATTAAAAGTGACCCTATTTGACTTTCAATTTTTGCATTTGCTCGGCTACGGTGCGCTTCGCCTTGCTAATGCAAACATAATTGCTTGTCAAACAAAGTGCCACTTTTATTTCTAATAAAACAATATACTACTAATTCTAGGAACTAAAAGTGTTGCATTGCAAAATACACTTTTTGTGTCAGTAAGAGAAACGTCTACTTCAATGACAGATTTTGGTAGTAATCACTTCAAAAGGTTGCCGAAAAACATTCTTTTTCAACCTAAAAATAATAGATACTTATGCATTAACGGAGATATGAATATGTTTTTCTCTTGGGTTCCCTATGGTTGCTAAGACGTTGCTTATAGTTGCATGGTTACCACGCGTTTGAGGGAGAAATAATTTCAAAAATCCCTTGGGGGTTATGAGTAACTTTTCATATTTTGTATCCATAATTTGTATTTCATTCTAAGCGTTTCTGTTCAGCTATTAATTATTACGTATAGTAAAATAGTTAGAAATCTACGCTCTAATAATAACCATCCACTATCATTTGGATTCGTTATTTCCCGTATTGTAAATTTCGGATTAGCCACTATACTGCAAGTAGAAATTTCCCGGTATTCGTGAATGTCACAACCTTGATTTTGAAGCGACATCTGTCTTACAATGCTGAACTATATGTGTGCTATTTTTGTGGAAATTTTATCAGGTGTTTACAAACCGGCACGAATTTCCGACCATTCCAATGAAATATTCGCCCTAAATGACAACCGCTTCAAATTTTTAGAATCACTTATTATCAAAAACTAAACGTCAGAAATAGTTCAATGGGGTCTTAAATGAAAGATCAAAAATCGTATCTTCCTGTAAGCCATTTTACAGTTTCTGTTTTCTAATTTTCACAAGTAAATTTTACTGTTGGATGACAGAATTACAAATGAAAAATGCCTACAAAAGCGTCGATATTTTAAACACAATTTTACAGCGCAAGCGAATCTGTTACCATTTATAAAATTGCTTACCCTGATTAGCCAACATTCGTCTTTGAAATGAAGCCTTGTTTAACTTCATACGACGCGTGTGAATCGATAGTAAGTGATTCCTATGTATCAATCTGTCCCTATTATTTCAACATAAGCCAAACGCCAGCCTTAAAGGAAAATGTAAGAGCTATATGGTAATACTTTTTATATTGTAGGTGCAAGTTTAGTAATAAGAAAACGGACTCTTTTAATCGACAACGAGACTAATAACAGCGCTGAAGCCTTTATGAGTTTACTGGCTCGATTTAATATGGGAAAACGATTAAACGTAATACAGAGATCGTCTTTCCAAAGTAGGTGTCATCTTGCTGCTTTAAGATATAATGAGGGTAAGTTTATATTGTAAATAATAAGATTATATGTAAGTGTTGCGCATGTTTGAAGGGTTTTTGTGGCACACTAGTCCTTGGAAAAGAGCATGCCTAAAAAGTTCAGGCACATACTTTAAAAAGTTTATGGATTC
>CALNHX010011897.1:0-28815 GCA_940337035.1 Agriotes lineatus
ATAAGGTTTGCTTTTTGTCTAACTTAATCTAATAGTAAACTATTTATTTTATTTAATTTCTAAAGAAGAATAAACTACAGTAAAACAAACTTTATTTAATTTTATTTAAAAAATTATTTTTTTACTATCATAAAATGCTTAAAATTTGATTATTTTTTTTTGGCTAAACTATCTATAACAATACAATATATATTAATAAAGGATGAAGCTTATTTGCCTCTTAATCTTCTTTTTCTTTAACATCTTATTTAATTCCTAATTTTTTTATTTTTGGTTATTATTTAAAAAGTTTAAAGAATAACAGTGGTGTTAACAATAAAATGACTGAGCGTTGCACAAAGATGTTTTTAGTAAATATAAAAACCAAGTTATCTGTTTTTAAAAATACAACTCTAGTAACTAAAAATGTTTATAACTTTATGTAGCACTTTTCCTTAAGCCATCTATAGAATAATTGGCAACTAGGTGGAATCTTGCTATTATAAATTTTTATCTATACTATTAATTTAGCTTATTGTAGTTTGGCTTGCTATTGTATCTTTTGTGTTCATGCATGATCATCTCCTAATATTTGAGTTTGTTAATTTATTTATAATCTTTTTGTTTAAAACAAATACCTATCTACAACTTTATTTAAATTGCTTGTATAATCATATTAGCTAGTTGATAATGTTTATTAATTGTTTATTGATAATAAAGTTATAATAGAAAAACATTAAATTATTTACTTGTTTTTAATAAGCTTATAAACACATATAAAAGCACCTTAAACTTAATTGACTGCTTATATGTAACATTCTGCACAGATTGATCATTTAAATTATAGTTTTTGAAATTTTTTTTAGCTACTTACTATTAGGTGCATAGCTTAAATAAATTTTTATCTCACATCAAATTTCTCCTATTTCAACTGATCATAGCAACTATAACCATAAATAAAAAAAAATTTACTTGACCTTTTAACTTTAGAGATTTTTTTAATCATTAATTATTTTACCTTTTAATTTATTAATATAACTTATAATAAGCACATTTTTTTTCTTAAAAGTGGATAAAATTAATAAATGTCTACAAGAAAAACTTGTACAGTTAATCTGTTCTTCACTAAATGCTTTTAACTTTTTTGTTATAATTTTTTTATTACAAACATAGTTAAGGTATTGATTTGTATATTGTCTGGCTGTAAAGCCAAAATTACTATAATTTTATAGTATTTTTATTTAAATAATTTAATTTACTAATACTTGACAAGATTTTTTATCTGTTTATTTTAATACTATGTAGCAGTTAATAATGCTTTAATTGATTTTGACCTCTCTTTTATTCAGATTATTATTAAATTTGTTTATATTTTTATTTAATTTAAATTATTGTATTATCATTATATTAATGATATTATAGTTAAACTTCTACATAGCTCTGTGTAGTCACCTTATACAATTTCGGGTAACTTTTATTATAAAATAATTATTTAAACTATAATAGGAATTTATTATCTATGAGCTTTGTTGATAAGCCTTAACAATAGCCATATTAAACTTTTTTTCTATCAAGATGTTTCATCTAAATTTTAGTGATAGGATATGTTATAACTTGACTAAATCAGAAAAAACAATGCAGCAAAGACCACATCTGTGTAAAGCTAGAAGGTCTAACAAAACAGACTAAAGTTGTTCTACATACTTTATAAAAATGTGTTTTTGTAAATAAGGCTTGTATTTTTGTTTGTTTCTGCTAGTACTAACTTTTGTATTTAATTTTCATATAGAAACTTGTATAAAGCATTTATTAAAAAATTTACTAGAAACCATAGCTATAATTACAATTATTATCAAATTACAGAAATTGCCTTTGAGCACAAATTGAAAAGTCTTGCTAAAAACTATATATATATTTTTTTTAGATTTTTTGTAAATTAATTTTTAATAAAAAGCTTAACGTTATGTTGACCTAAATCAACTTTACACAAAATTGCCATTAACTTTTTTCTTTTTAGACCAACTGAGCAAAAAATATGGCAGACAGCTAAAAAAACAGCAACTCATACAAGTCTTTTTAAATATAATATTAAATATAGTTTAAGTTGTAACTACATTTTTTAAGCCTGAAATTATAGTATCTATTCTATTATTATATAGTAAAAGAGCCTTAATATGATTTAATAATTTCAAAAAACTATTAGATCTGGTATAATTTGCAAGTTTTTTTTGTGTTTTGTTATATAAAAATCTATAATTAATTAGCATATGATATGACTTCTCTAACTAAATTTTTATGTTAACTTTTTTTCAATAAAAAATAGCAACAACTGTTATATACTCATCAAGTAAGTACTAAAGTTTGTAAAGCTTTGCATTTTTTAATTATATGATATTTATAAGTTAAGCATAAATTTACTTAACAAAAGATACTATAATCTTAAATTATAATTTAACTAGCACTTGATTTTTATGCAAATTGCATAAATTTTTGTAAAGCTTTTTTATACTTTTATATAATAATTTTTTTATTTTAAAATAAACAAGCAAGGATAAGTGTTAGAATTGATCAATATATCATAATTTAACAATTGTGATGCAAAATAGATAACATATGCAGATATAGTAGTTAAAATTATTGCTATTAATAAAATTTATATATGCTATAAAACAAGAAAAATATAAAATTCAAATATATAGTCAATTGTATCTATAGATTGTAAAATAAAAATATATTAATCAAAGAATATATATACTAGAATGATGTTAATGCAACTAATAGTTGCAATAAAATAAATTTCTCATTATACTATGTTTTAGTGACCATAAATTAGTAAAAAAATAGTCTCTTTACGTTAAAGATTTCTTTCAAGACAATAAATTATTTTTTTTAAGTTTTAAACAAAGCTAAAACTTCTACAAAGATTATATATCTTAATCTAAAGTATTTAATAAGCTGTTATATTTAAGCATAAATTTTTAATTATTTATTGATAATAGATACATCTAAGTAATAGATCATTATAATTTCTAGTAATTACAATTAGATTAAAAACTTTTTTTTATAAATAAAGTTAGATTGATATTAAATAAATTTGCTCTTTAATTTTTTTATGTATTTAGGTATGTTTTCTGATAATCTTATCTACCAATATCTAGTAAAATTAGCTCTGTTCTAGTATCATTTATTTATTAAAGTTTTTATGTACTAAAATCATAGGTAATTTAAAGAGAAAAACTATAAAAGTAACATTATGGTGCTCACTACAAGATTATTTAAAAAAATTATAAAAAAAACTCAAGCTTTAATAATTGTTTTTACCTAAACTTATCATAAAATATAGAATATAATCTTGTTTCCAGTCAGAACTAGGCAGAATTCTATGGTGACTATAAAGCTGCCATTGCTCAACCTTACATTATCAGGTTATAAAACCATACTCAATTAACTAAATGATTACAAATATTTCTGCTATTAAACCAAATATAAAGTTGAAAATATAAGCAGAACTAAACTAATTTCTTTTTGCCTACTAGTAAACTTTTAGCTTTGCTTAAGTTTATTTAAGCTGTTTGAATAAGTCTTTATTCATGATTTTTAAAAAAAAAAGTAAAACCACTGAAGTTAATCTTTATTAACCTTATTAATAGGGCTTAATAAGTCTGAAATTTTCTACAACTACTTTTAAATTTGTTTAATTTACAGGATAAGCTCTTTGTCTCAAGTGACTTAATAACTTTTTTAAGATTTAGCTAAGTATATAAATCATTTTACAGATTAATTCTTGGCAACAAGTAGGTCTTACCATTAGTTATAGTTTCTATAGTATCTTTTTAAAACATAATCTAATTAGTCTTAATAAAAGACTATTTTATTTAATGCTAATATTATTATTTTTTGCCTATACTATTAAATAAATGCAAAACAGAATAGTACAGGTAAATTAATTTATAAAAAAAAATGTAATTGCGTTTAAAACTTTAAGATTTTAAAGGTAATAACCAGAGTGGCAGCAGCACATAAAAAAACAATGTGACTTGCCAACATAGCCCTATATAAGCTATAAAAGAAGAAAATATATTAAAATAGAATCAGACAGATAAATGAAACTAATATTTTACTAACTTATGTATTTTAAACTTGACAATATATTTTAGCAAAGTAAATTAACACATATCTTTAAATTTAAAACTTTAATTTGCTAAAACTAAATAAAAGTGTAAATGTTTTTTTATTAAAAGTTTTTTAAAAAACTTAAAAACTTTTTCAAAACTAAAACCTAAAATGAAACAAGATCATGTGGCTTAGTTAATAAACTATTAAAGTCAACAAGGATTATAAACTAGATAAAATTGTTTCATTTTGGTAATAAGTTAGTAGTTTTTTATAAAAATAAAAAAGATGGTTCTTCACCCAAGTACCTAAACTTTTTTTATACCCTTTCTTATTATTTATAAAAGTGAACTCTCAACCTAAATTTAATTTTTCTAGCAGAACAACATTTTTAAACAACATTTAACTTTTAATTACAAGCTATTATTGCTAATTTAACCAATATTGTAATTAAAAGATTAGTATTGATATAAGATATATAGTTTAGATTTTATAGTTGTACAGATAAGCATAAACAATAGTTAATTTTATGCTAAAATTTAACTTAATAGTGGTCAATTTTAAAAATACTATTAACTGACGTTATAAAGTATAAATAATTGTTATATCTGAGCTTATAACACAGAAATTAACCTACTTTGCTGAGAGATAGTTATTAGCTTAATTTTGATCAGGCATGAGTTTAGTTTCTGGCTCCTAGGCCAACACTGGCAGAAGTCCTATCATCACTTCTGGTGATAATTTATCATTTTATTTCCAATATAAATAATGGTGGTACTGCTTACTTTACTAACAAAAAAAACTAAAAATATCAATTATCTATGTTTTCTTAAAAAAAAAGGTTTAATATCTTACATTTTAAAAATGCCACGTTTAAGATATATATAGATAACTTAGTAAGATGATGTGCCAGTTTATAAACACTGCTAAAATCTTTATGCCTTTAATTCTAGCAAAGTGATGTTAAAAAAATGTTATTGCTAGACAAGCCTTTATTTAAATTTCAGATCTGATAGACATATGTCTTTATATAATAAGATGTAATAAAAGTTCTTTTTATTGCAGCTAGACACTAAAGGTGATTACAATTATGTATAATTGCAAAACTCAGAAAACTAATTGTTATTGTCATGAACCTCAAGGATTCTCCTAGTGGTCCTACTAGACTTTTGCCCGTTTTAGACTCAATTACCGTCACCAAGGTGAACAATATCAAAGACAACTCCTCTAAGTACTTCATCAAGGCTTTCACCAGGGTTTAATGTTACACAACTAAATTTTATCTTCTATAATCTCGAAATTTCTCCCAAAAAAAAAGCTGGAAAATTTCTCTAGAAAGGTTGTTGGTCTCTTTTGACTTAATTCTTTGGATATTTGAATATAATAAAGATCTCTATATTACTTTCTATTTTTGTACATTCTTTTGGTTACAAACTTATTTCATAGTTATATAATCAACCTACAACCATGGCTGAACCACTTGCCGTGGTCCCAGCTCTCAATACCATGATCCCAGTGTGTTCACTACTGGTTGTTGGGGCTAGTATGTCCTGGTCTTCCTTGGTGGTCAAGGTAGTCAGCAAGGCGGTCCTGTTCACAGTGACTACTTTAGCTTGGCTGTCTCAGCCTTTCAGTAAGATCCAGAGTATAGTTTCACAACTTTGGGGTCATGACACTAGAGACCAACCACTCTTGTTTTCTGCTACTTTTCAAATAAAGTAGCGTGGTACCAGGACAGACAACTTGTTTACCTGGTATGCAACTCTCTTCTAGTTAATCTTTTGTGCTTGGGACTCACTTGGTCCTGGTTTTGTTCACTAACTAAAACCCCCAACCACAACAACAACAACATTAACATCAACAATAACTTGACCTCTCTCTCCACCTTGACCTCTGCCAACAAGGGCAAGCTTGAGGAGATCATATACAATTGCCTAGTTGACTTTTCTTTAAAAAAGCTCTTAGGCCAACGCATAGATGATCAGAAGAAATTTAAGAGACTGTTGAAAGTGCTAACCTCAGCCCATAGACGGAATGCCCTGGAACTTCTGCTTAAGAAAACTTCCCTCAAATTGATTTTCCCCTGTTCCTGAGGAAGTTTCAACAAAACAACTTGGTCCCTCCTATGACCCAAGCCCAAGCCATCAAAGCCTTGGGAAACCTATCTTAGGAAGACCTGTCAGTATCCTAATACCATGAGAAGTTCAACCTCCTGTCCCAACAGGCCGGTTTAGACCCTGAAAAGTGCTCTGAGCTATTCTTTGAAGGGTTGAAACCTGAGCTGCTTTCAGTCTTAACCGTAAGAGGTATGAAGCCTGATTTCCTGGGAGCCTTTGAAGACCTGAAGGACATAGAGAGCTCCACCTTGGGCCGGAAGGAACCCCTGAGTAACATTTCCAATTACAATCTAAGACCTAGAGATAAAAACACCCGTTCTTCCTATCTTCTTCTTTCCTCTTCTTTTCCTAGTGTTAGTTTAAATAACTTTTTGTCTTTAATTGATACTGGGGCTACCTCAAACTACATGAGCCTGGAACTTGCCCAGAGCTTAAATGTGGGAACTCTTTAGTGCTCCAATATTACATTAGCTAATGGGGTAAATGTGAGGTTGTTCATTACAAGGGAAAAGGTTTTGGTTAAAGTGGGAACATTTGAATTTTACTCCCGGTTCAGAATAGTCAAAGGGCTAACTTACAGTGTAATTTTGGGTATGGATTGGTGGAAGATGTGTGCCCCAATGGTAGATCTGGAAAAGGGTCAGGTTGGAGTGAAAAAGGGAGACAAAGTCCATTACGTTCCATTAGAACTTCACAACCCTGTACCTGAAGCCAATACTGCCATCAACACTTTGTCTGACAAACCTCACGAGAAACAAGAAAACTCATTCAACTCACCATTGACAAGTTCAGACCCCTATTCAACGAGGATATCACTCCTAACATCCCAAAGAATCTACATTTCTCTATTAAGTTCAAACCCAATGCTGAAAAATACATGGGTAGCCCAATATACTCCCTGGACCAGAAGAAGTTGAGGAGCCTCCAAGCCTACATTGAGAAGAAGTTGGCAGTGGGCATAATTGTTCCATCTAAGTCAGCAACTGTCAGCCCAGTGATCTTGGTCCCTAAATCCTCAGGTGAACTTAGGGTCTGCATTGTTTATAGGAAACTCAATACAGTTACCAAAACGGATAACTACTCTCTCCCTCTTCTGGAGGACATTATCTTGTCTATATCAGGTTCTGTTGTTTACTCTAAGTTGGACTTGAAGGATGCTTTCCATCAAATCCCAGTTACTAAATCCTCTCGCCAATACACCGCTTTTTAATGCAAGTTTGAAGTTTTTGAGTACACCATTATGCCTTTTGGACTGAAGAATGCTTCCTCTGTTTTCCAGAGGATGATTGACAACACTTTGGGATTGCTGGTGGGTACTTGTTGTATTGCTTATCTGGACAACATCCTGGTTTTCTCACCCTCTGTAGAACAACATCATAAGGACCTTAATATTGTGTTCAAGGCCTTACACAACCGTTCCCTCAGGTTAAAGATGTCTAAATGCGAATTTTTTAAGAAACAGGTATCTTTCTTGGGCAACATTATATTCCGCAATGGCCAGGCTGCCTGCCCTGACAAAGTTGCAGCTGTGGTAAACTGAAAGGTGCCTTTCAATAGGACAGAATTGCGTTCCTTTTTGGGAACTGTCAATTTCCTACGTAGATATGCCAAGGACTTATCTGAAATTGCGTTTCCCCTGTCCCAGCTTACTTCAGTCAAGATTCCTTTTTTGGGGGGTAGAGCACCAAACTGCTTTCTGATAAAATAAAGGAAGTAATGACCTGTGCCCCAGTCCTAGCCCTCCCAGACCCCTTTAAACCATTTGTTTTGGAGACTGATGCGTCTAATTTTGCGGTAGGTGCTGTCTTGCTTCAAGCAGGAATAGATGGTGTAGAACACCCAGTGGCTTTCTTCTCTAGGAAGATGTTGCCCGCTGAAACCAACTACCCAGTACATGATAAAGAGATGTTAGCAATTGTCAGTGCCCTGAAGGAATAGCAACATCACTTACAGAATGCTCACCACCTGGTCACAATTAGTTCAGATCATAAGTCCTTGGAGTACTTTAAATCTCCCTACGGTTAAACCAGAGACAGTCCAGATGGCACTATGAACTATTGCTATATAAGTTTGTTATTGAGTACAAAAGGGGACAGCTTAACGTAATAGCAGACCTACTGAGCAGAGACCCAGCACACCTGTACAACCCCAAGGAGCTGGATGTGTTCAACGATGTAACTCTCCTCCCAGAGTCACTATTTAACATAGAATCTCCACTCCCCCCTCTGTTTAACAAGATTACTAAAGCCCAAGGTTTAGTTAATTCTCTTTAGGAGAAAATTTCAGAGGTAGCCGCTGCATCTTCAGCAAACAAGGTAGAAGACTTTACTGTCACAAACCAGACCTTATTTTATAAGGGTCTGCTATGGGTTCCAGAAGGTAAGTTAAGGACTAAGGTGTTACAACAATGTCATGACCACATACTTGCCGGACACCCCGGTATATCTGGTACAATCTTGCTGGTAAAACAGGACTTCATCTGGATAGGCCTCAAGAAGTCAGTGAAGGAGCACGTTAGGCATTGTCTATCATGTTCAAGGAAAAAACCTTCCACTTCCAAGCCTACTAGACTCCTACTTCCCTTGAAGGTCCCAGAAGCTCCCTGGTTGTCCATTAGTGTGGATTTCATCACTGACCTCCCTTTGTCTAACAGTTTTGATGCAATTATGGTAGTGGTTGACAGGTTCACCAAGTGGGCAAAATTCTTCCCTTGTTTAAAGACCATTACAGCAAAGGAAGCCAGCAACATCTTTTTAAAAGAGGTGTTCTCCAGACATGGTCTACCCCAGAAAATTGTATCAGACAGGGGCCCTCAATTTGTATCACAATTCTTCTCAAGTCTTACCAAATTGTTGGGTATCAAATAATGCCTCTCTTCAGCCTTTCACTCCCAGTCTGATGGTCAAACTAATAGACTAAATCAGATTCTGGAGCACTATTTGTGCTGTTACACCACTGAAGAACAAGAGGATTGGCAGAACTGGTTACCGCTAGCCATGTTTACCTACAACAGGAAGACCCAGAGTTCAACTAAGTTCTCCCCCTTTTTTGCTAACTTTGGATATAACCCTGTGGTTTTCCAGCCCCCTATCTCTACATCCCACTTAGAAGCAGCTGACATACACAGAATCCTCATGAAGACCCAAACAATGCTGATGGACAATCTCAACAAAGCTAGTCAGACCTACAAAAGATTTGCTGACCTGAAGAGAACTCCCGGCCCTGTGATTAAAGTTGGAGCTTGGGTGATGCTGAAACTTTAAGAACCTGAAGCTTAAGGTAGGAAACCAAAAGTTTTCTCCCAAGTTCCTAAATCCTTTTAAGGTAAAGAGGGCAAAAATGCTGTGGCCTATGAACTAGCCCTTCTACCAACATGGAAGGTCCATCTGGTGTTTTATTGAAGCCTACTCAAACCATTTAGAGCAAGATCCCCAGGCACCTCTTCTTGCCCCAAGTAGAACTAAGCTATGAATATGAAGTAGAGAAGGTCCTCAAGGAAAGAACGGTGAAGGGTAAGAAACAATTTTTAGTCAAATGGAGGCATTACCCATTTGAGGAAGCCACCTGGCAGAACAAGGAGGACTGCAGCAACTGCAAACACTTGATATTGTCTTTCCACTCGTCTTTAACATCCAAAAGTCTGGGGGGTAATGTCATGAACCTCAAGGATTCTCCTAGTGGTCCTACTAGACTCTTGCCCGTTTTAGACTCAACTACTGTCACCAAGGTGAACAATATCAAAGACAACTCCACTAAGTACTTCATCAATGCTTTCACCAGGGTTTGATGTTACACAACTAAATTTTATCTTCTGAAATCTCGAAATTTCTCCCAGATAAAATGCTATAAAATTTCTCTAGGAAGGTTGTTGGTCTCTTTGACTTAATTCTTTAGATATTTCAATATAATAAAGATCTCTTATATTACTTTCTTTTTTTGTACATTCTTTTTGTTTCAAACTTATTTCATAGTTATATAATCAACCTACAACCATGGCTGAACCACTTGCCATGGTCCCAGCTCTCAATACCATGATCCCAGTGTGTTCACTACTGGTTGTTGGGGCTAGTATGTCCCGGTCTTCCTTGGTGGTCAAGGTGGTCAGCAAGGCGGTCCTGTTCACAGTGACTACTTTAGCTTGGCTGTCTCAGCCCCTCAGTAAGATCCAGAGCATAGTGTCACAACTTTGGGGTCATGACAGTTATTGGTTTAAAGTAAAAAAGATCTTTCTAGTGCTATATAACATGCAATAAAACTAGTTAAGATTTCTTGTAGGCTCTATGTATTGCTTTTATAAACAATAATCTACTAAACATTTTCATAATTTTTGTTTTTTTGCTTCTTTTATTAAGGCCCTCCTGACCATTTTTATAGATTATAGAAAAGCCTTAGTAACAAAATTAGTAATAATTATAATTATCACAGTATAGTAATAGCTACTGCATTAAATATTTTTAAATTATAAACTTTAAACTATAATTGAACTTAAGATAAGTTTTTCAAAATTGTTTTGGGTGTAAAAAAATCTATATTTGTGATAATATAAAAAATTGCTGCACTGAAATGAATATTGTTATACTGGTCCATTTTTTATAAACATATAATGTAGGATCAGGGCAAAAAGCAAGCAATTTAAGAGAAGGATGCTCTTGTTCTGCCAAACTAGCTACAAATGTGTAAACTTGCTAGCAAATAAAACTTCTGTAATGACTTTTTCCAATCAAATTGTTTTTTATGACAATGCTATGCCTTAATCACATTTTTTCTAATGTTTAGCAAATATTATTTTTTTAGTTTATCAAATCTTTATTACAAAAGTTATTTGCAATTAAATGTCTTTTTGCTGTAAAAAACTTTAAATTTTTATAAAAAAATAAGCTAAAATTATCTATGCTAGACAACTTATTGCAAGGATTATAAAATTTGCTTTATACAAATACTCTTTTCTTAAATAAACAAATTTACATAGTTGGTAACAAATTATAATCTTAAAGAAAAAAGTCTTACCCTATTATCTTACATAATCAAAAAATAAAATGTTTTTTGTTAATCACAAAAAAATATATAAAAAAATGCAAAAACAATAAACCAACAAAAAAAATTAGTAAAAGTATATATTATAGTATTTAAATAGAAATTTTATTATAGCAATAATAGAATTTTGGAGCTAAAAAAACACTTTTTTGCTTAACCAGTTTGTTAACTAGAACTACAGCCTAATATAACCTATACTGAGCCTAATATTACAATTATAGAGTTTGTTATTATAATTAAGCACATAAACTGCACTTTATTATAAATAAAACTATTTAAAGCTTCTGCACCAGCAATTGTGCTTTCTAAAAAGCAACTATGACATCCTCTTAATTATGTCCTCTTAAAAAATTATCAAAATAAAAATATTTTGGTGATAAGACTTTATATATTACTGGTCAAAACATTTTACTTATACTTAAAATTTTATGAAAAAATATTTTTGCAAAAACAAAACAAAAAAAACTTTAAACAAGATATTAAAGATGTTAATTTTTGTAAATTGCTTTGCCAATAATTTAAGTTTTTAACTTATTATATGATATCTATTTTAAATTTGGTTTTACTGTTTATCTATTTCTAACTAATATAAATACATATACACTGTTAAAAACTTATTACTAATGGCTTTGACATATAAATCAATAAAACTTATACAGAAAATTAGCTGCACCCTGTAAAAAGTATATAAAAACCCTGGGTTATCCCTGGGTTAATTCTAAAAGCATGAAGACTTAGATTTATATATGCAATAAAATGGCATAAGAAAAGGTTTGTATAACAGAATATTATTGTTTTTCTACACCTTTTGCTAAACTTTAAAATTTTTTCTAACTATTATTAATTTTGCAATTTAAATAATTTGTAAAGGCAACAATGTTTGTATAATATATTAAATGTATATTTAGCCATGTCATATAGGCTAATTCTAACAACAAAACTAAGCAATACATTTTTTTATAAAAAGTTTTTAAAAGTCTATCTAAACAATATAAGTTTTAGGCTTAAAAAAAGAAGTACAACATATCTATGGAAAAAAAAACCCCACTTTTAGAAGACTTTAGCTTTTTAAAAAATAAACTGCAGATAATGATTTATATAAAGAAAAAAGAAAGAGTTTTTCATTATAAGAAAATTTTGTGGTCTATCTTGATAATAATAAAAAAAAGATAGATGGCTCAATAATAAGTTTTAAACAATTATTGCTAATACAATTAAAATATCCAAAATGATTTTTATCCTATTTTCGCATAAAAAAAGCTCTTGAAAAAATTTGTATTGCAAAATACTTTTTAGCAATAAATTACTAATAATTAAAAAAGCTAATTTTCAAAAAAAAAACTTAATTTCTATATACTAGGATTAAATAAGTTTGTTTGCTACAAGGGTTAAAATATCCTGCAACCTTTACATGAGCCGTGTTTTTTTTTAATGACCCAAAAATAAGTTGTGTGTTGTTGTAATTTTTATATAAGAAAAACGTCCTGTCAAAATTAATCAAAAGCACTAAGTGCATTTTGAGGAAGTCTTTTCTTAATTGATTAAGACTAACCTGAAACTTAAATGTAGTAAATGGCAATTTCTTAAAATTATTTGACTATCTTATGTTTAAATAAAAATATATAGATATATATGAAGTTTAAATAAAATTAAATCTAAATATTAAATTAAAAAAGCCCTGAATGTAAAGTTGACATATTTATCGTATATTAAGATTATATATGCATTGCAGATTTATCTAAAAACTATTAGTTTAAACTATTTTTGTTTTTTTAGTATAAAATATCAAAAATTTTTATATAAACTGCTATATTGAAGAAAAATTTAAAGCAAAATAGTATTAATTTTTAGCATACTTTAACTTTGATAAACAATTTGGGTGCAACTGAAAACAAGTATGATAAGTATTGCAGGGTGATATTGTAGATAGGAAATAATATAAAAAATCTCATTGCCTACTGCTTTCACAATCTAGATGTTTATAAAACAAAACTGTATTATAACTTAACAAGAAATGACTTGCTATAACACAATAAAGTTAAATGTTTATAAATTAACTTTCATATTTCATAAGATGTAGTCATTACTTTATTTTTAAAATATAGCTTTATAACTTTTTAGAAATTAAAAAAACTCTGCTAGATGGTTGCTCAAGTTAAAGCTTATAACTAAATGTTAAATTAAAACTCAATAAGCATTAATATGCTAAAAATTATATCTTGCATACTAATGATTGCATCTAATATTGTAGCTGAAGACTAGTTTGTAACCTTAAAAAAACACATAAAATTAATTGGTAGATAAAAGGGAATAACAAAGCAACCATAGCAGATTTGTACCAAAAATACTTGAGACTAATAGGATCTAATTATAAAAATGCTAAAAGGTAATTTAATTTTATAAAAATAAAAGTATAAAATAAAAAGTTTGTCATTCCCTAGTAGGCCATTTTACAGTTATGAAATTAAGACTAAGATTTGAAAAAATTTACTTAAAATTAACCATGATATATGTCAAAATTGTACATACTTAACATTTTCTTTTAGCAAAAAGATTTTATATGGAAAGTACATTATGTTATTAAGTTAAACTAATAACTTGCATAGTATTCCACTAGTGTAAACATTACAGATTATCTACCTTAACACATATATAATTACAAATAGTTATTATAGCAAAAAAGATTTTTAATTATGTAAAAACTAAGCTAGTTTTTAACTAAGAAAAAAAATACTATTTAACTAATTTGAAAAACAGTTGATTAAAAAAAATGCCCTTAGTTATTTTCTACAAATTATAAATTTAAAAGGCAAGTTAAGTAAAAGATCACACTAAAATAATAGTTTATCAAGGAGTAATAAGAATTCTGTATCATCTTAAAACTAATAAAAAAGTAGAGCATAATATGGCTTTTAGAAAATTTTCTAAAACCATTTTGTTTAGACTCTATTCATTAATTAGACTCTTTTTGGCAACTTTTGTCTAATATCAGATAATATAATTTAACTTACTAATTGCGAATTGATTTTTTTTATTAGTCAACCTTCACTTTTACTACTAAAATATTTTTTTGGCCAAGATACCAAGAATTAAATTTTGCTGAGTACTATTAAAATATTTGAAAACTTAGTTATGCATAACAAAGTGCTTATTCAAAAATAGTTAAAAAATTAAAGCACAAAAAAAGCTTTAGACTTTTGTTAACCATTTAATAATATTATGTCATAAACCTCAGGGATTCTTCTAGCGGTTCTAATAGACTTTTACCCGTTTTGGACTTCATCACCATTATAAAGGTGAACGACATCAGTACCAACACCTATAAGTACTTTATTGAGGTTTTCTTAAAGCCTTTGAGATTACACAAAAATTTATAATCCCAAAATCTTGAAATCTCTTGCAGATAAAACTTTGGAAATTTTCTCCAGGAAGGTTGTTGGTCTTTTTTAACTTTGTTCTTTTGCCTTATTTTTATGAATTGCTAAATAAAAAACAGTCTCTACTATCTTTTATCTTTTATTCTTCTTCCAATTCCTTAGTTGTAATTAAAGGTTAGATTAGTACAAGAATTCTTTAATTATGGCTGAAAAAACATGCAGTGGTACCAGCCCTCAACACCATGATCCCAGTGTGCTCACTGTTAGTCTTTGGGGCTAGTGTCTCCCAATCTTCTTTGGTAGTCAAGGTGGTAAGCAAGACTGTTTTGTTTGCCCTAACCACCTTGGCCTGGCTGTCTCAGCCCATGAGTAAGATCCAGGGCCTAGTATCACAACTTTGGGGTCATGACACTAAAAACCTCTCTTGTTTTCCTCTACTTTTTTAAAGTAAAGTAGCGTGGTACCAGGACAGACAGCTTGTCTACCTGGTCTGCAACTCCCTGCTAGTTACCTTACTGTGCTTAGGACTCACTTGGTCTTGGTTACGTTCATTAACAAGACCCCCTAGCAACAGTAATAGCATCAACATCAACAACAACCTGACCTCTCTCCCTATCTCAACTTCCCCCAATAAGAGTAAGATTGAAAGAGATTTTTAACAACTGTTTGGTAGAATTCTCTAGGAGGAAATTTATGGTCAACGTCTTGGTGACCAGGAGAAATTCAGAAGACTGTTGAAAGTCCTGCCTCCAGCCCATAGACAGACTGCCCTAGAGCTCCTGCTCAAGAACTCAGCCCTTAAGACTGACTTTTTCTTGGTTCTTGATGGGATTCCAACAAGACAATTTGGTCCCCCTTTTGACCTAGGCCTAAGCCATTAAAGCTTTGGGGAACCTCACCCAGGAAGACTTAACAGTATCTCAGTACCATGAGAAATTTAACCTCCTGTCACAGAGAGCCGGCAAAGACCCTGAGAAATGTTCTGAGCTGTTCTTTAAAGGCCTGAAACCAGAACTACTTTCCGTCCTCACCGTGAGGGTATGAAACCTAACTTCTCTGGAGCCTATGAGGACCTGAAAGACATAGAGAGTTCCACCCTAGCCCAAAAAGAATCTGTGGGTAACCTTTTTACTTACAACTTAAGACTTAAAGATAAAAATAACCGTTCTTTTTATCTGTCTCTTTCTTCTTCCTTTCCTAGTTTAAGTTCAAAAAGTTTTCTTCTTTAATTGATACTAAAGCAACGTCAAACTATATAAGTTTAGACCTTGCCCAGAATTAAAATATAAAACTGTTTAGTGCTCTAACACTACCCTTGCTAATGGTAGAATGTAAATTTTTACATCACAAAGGAAAAAGTTTTGGTTTAGGTGGGAACATTTAGTTTTTACTTTAGATTAAGGTTATCAAGGGATTATATTACAAGGTGATTCTGGGCATGGAATGGTGGAGAATGTGCGAGCCTACAGTGGACCTGGGTAAGGGCCAGGTGGTAGTGAGAAAGGAAAGTAAGGTTTTTACCTCCCCTTGGAAACACCTGACCCTAGGTCAGAAAATGAGACCTCCATTAACACCCTCTTTAACAACCCCCAGCCCCACAACAAAAATTGAATCTACTCAACTCACCATTGATATGTTCAAACCTTAATTTAACAAGAATATTACTCCCGGTATCCCAGGCACCCAACACTTCTCAATTAAGTTTAAACCTAACACTGAAAAATACATGGGCAGTCCAACTTACTCCCTAGACCAAAAGAAATTAAGGAGCCTTCAGACATACATAGATGAAAAGCTGGCAGCAGGCATAATTGTCCCATCAAAATCTGCAACTGTCAGCCCAATAATACTGGTTCCCAAATCCTCAGGTGAACTGAGGGTCTGCATAGATTATAGGAAATTGAATTCAGTCACAAAGACTGACAACTATCCTCTACTTTAATGCAAAATATTATCTCAATTATATCGGGCTCTGTTGTTTATTTCAAGCTTGACTTGACGGATGCCTTCCACCAAATTCCAGTTGCTCAATCTTCTCGCCAGTACACAGCTTTTAAGTGCAAATTTGGAGTCTTTGAGTACACATCCATGCCTTTTTGATTGAAGAATGCTCCTTCAGTCTTTTAAAGGATGATTGAAAATACCTTGGGATCCCTGGTGGGCACCTGTTGCATTGCCTACCTTGACAATATTTTAGTTTTATCACCTTCTGTGGAACAACACTACAAGGACCTCAATAAAGTGTTCAAGGCCTTGCATGACCGCTCCCTCAGATTAAAAATGTCTAAGTGCAAATTTTTTTAAAAAACAAGTATCTTTTTAAGGCAACATTATATTCCGCAATGGTCAAGCAGCCTGCCCTGACAAAGTTGCAGCAAGTGGTAAACTGGAAGGAGCCCTCTAATAGAACTGAACTGCGCTCTTTCCTGGAAACTGTAAATTTCTTATGTAGGTATGCTAAAGATTTATCTAATATTGCTTTTCCTCTGTCCCAGCTCACCTCTGTTAAGATCCCTTTCTCTTGGGGGGTAGAGCACCAAACTGCTTTTGATATGATAAAGGAAGTAATGACTTGTACCCCGGTCCTAGCCCTCCCAGACCCCTCCAAACCATTTGTTCTAGAAACAGATGCCTTTAACTTTGCAGTTGGTGCTGTCCTGTTGCAAGCGGGGATTGACAGAGTGGAACACCCAGTAGCTTTCTTCTCCAGTTAGATGCTACCAGCGGAGACTAACTACCTAGTACATGATAAGGAAATGCTGGCAATTGTCATTGCATTTAAGGAGTGGCAACACCACCTCCAAAATGCATGATATCTGGTCACAATTAGGTCAGACTACAAGTTATTGAAATACTTCAAAATTTCTTAACATTTGATTCAGAGACAGTCTAAATGGCACTATGAACTAGCGCTTTACAAGTTTGATATTGAATACAAAAGGGGACAACTAAATGTCATAGCTAATTTACTGAGAATGGGCCCAGCACACCTGTATGATCCTAAGAAACTAGACGTTTCCAATAATGTAACCTTACTCCCAGAGTCATTATTTAACATAAAATCGCCACTCCCACCACTATTCAATAAAATTATCAAAGCTCAGGGCTTAGACCAATTCTCTTTGGTAAGAGCTCAGAGGTGGCTTCTACCTCCTCTGCAAACAAGGTAGGGGACTTCACTGTCACAAATCAGGCCCTATACTATAAGGGCTTGCTATGGGTTCCAGAAGGTGTGTTAAGGACAAAAGTGATAGAACAGTGCCATGACCACATACTGGCCAGACACCCTGGCATATCAGGCACCATCTCGCTTAAAAACACCACTTCATTTGGATAGGTCTTAAGAAGTCAGTAAAGGAACATGTTAGGCACTGCCTATCCTGCTCAAGGAACAAGCCTTCTATTTTTAAGCCTACTGGACTCCTACTCTCTTTAATAGTATCCAGAGGCCCCCTGGTCTTCCATTAGTGTAGATTTCATAACAGACCTCCCCCTGTCAAACGGTTTTGATGCCATCATGGTGGTAGTTGATAGGTTCACCAAATGGGCAGAATTCTTCACCTGCCTAAAGACTATCACTGCAAAGTAAGCCAGCAGCATCTTTTTAAGAGAGGTGTTTTCCAGGCACAGTCTACCCCAGGAGATTGTATCAGACAGAGGCACTCAGTTTGTATCACAAATCTTCTCAAGTCTCACCAAGTTGCTGGGTATCAAACAATGCCTCTCCTCAGCTTTCCACCCCCAGTCTGACGGCCAGACTAAAAGGCTCAACCAGATTTTGGAACACTACTTATGTTGTTACACCACTGAGGAACAAGATGACTGGCAGAACTGGTTACCGTTAGCCATGTTCACCTACAACAGGAAGACACAGAACTCAACCAAGTTCTTCCCCTTCTACGCCAACTATGGGTACAATCCTGTGGTTTTCCAACCCCCTCCTCATATTTCCCATCCAGAAGCAGTGGATATACTCAGGACTTTAGGAAAAACCCAAGCAACACTGATGGACAACTTGAACAAGGCTAGCCAGACCTATAAAAGATTTGTCAACCTAAAGAGAACCCCTGGCCCAGAGATCAAAGCCGGGGGGTGGGTGATGTTAAACTTAAAGAACCTAAAGCTCAAGGTGGGGATCCAGAAGTTCCTTCCTAGTTTCTAGGCCTTTTCAAGGTAAAAAAGGTGGTCAATGCTATAGCCTTTAAACTTGCCTTTCATCAACTTGGAAGGTCCACCCTGTCTTCCACTGGAGCCTACTCAAGCCTTTTGAAGGGAAGATCCCAAGACACCTCTTTTTACCTCAAGTAGAGCCTAGTTATGAATATGAGGTAGAGAAAATCCTAAGGAAAAGAATGGTCAAGGGTAAGAACCAGTTTCTGACTAGATGGAAGCATTACCCAGTTGAAGAAAGCACTTGGCAAGATAAAGGGGACTATAGTAACTGCCAGCACCTTGTATTGGCTTTCCACTTGTCCTCTACACCTAAAAGTCTGGGGGTTGATGTCATGAACCTCAGGGATTCTCCTAGTGGTTCTGATAGACTTTAACCCGTTTTGGACTTCATCACCATTATCAAGGTGAATGACATCAGTACTAACACCTATAAGTACTTTATTAAGGCTTTCACAAAGCCTTTGAGGTTACACAAAACTTTAGAATTTTAAAATCTTAAAATCTCTTGCAGATAAAACTTTAAAAATTTCTCCAGGAAGATTGTTGGTCTCTTTTGACACAATTCTTTTGCCTTGTTTTTTATTAATTGCTAAATAAAGAACAATCTCTACTATCTTTTATCTTTTATTCTTCTTCCAATTCCTTAGTTGTAATTAAAGGTTATATTAGTACAAGATCCCTACAACCATGGCTGAAAAAACATGCAGTGGTACCGGCCCTCAACACCATGATCCCAGTGTGCTCACTGTTAGTCTTTGGGGCTAGTGTCTCCCAATCTTCTTTGGTAGTCAAGGTGGTAAGCAAGACTGTTTTGTTTGCCCTAACCACCTTGGCCTGGCTGTCTCAGCCCATGAGTAAGATTTAGGGCCTAGTATTACAACTTTGGGGTCATGACATATTAAGATAGCAACCAGATAATTTGTACTACAATCATAAATATAATTATTTGCATAAAAATGCTGTGAGTAAGAATTTTTCCTTTTGTCATAAGAAAATTAATTTAATATATTGCTAGGATATATAAATGTTATAACAAACCATATAAATTATATAAGCAAGTTAAATTTGTTGCTATTAGAAGCTTCTTTATTTAAGCTATGTCTATATATATAAAAATAATATAGACTTTTTATCATAAAAAAAAGTTTAAAAAAGAAAAAACACTATTGAGATTATCAAGAATACTAAAAATAAATTAAATTTAGAAAGCAGATTATTGTTTTTACTTTGTTTTGCCAAAAAAAAGTTTAGCTCTAGTGCATTTGGGTCCAGATTATGTTGTTATTGTCTTAATTATCATCTTTGTCAACCCTTTTCTGATAAAATTTTATATAATTATTAAGGAATTCATGCTGTTTAACATATTTCCTATATGTGGCTAAAATTTAATTGGGGGGTGGTAAGATTAAATCTTATATTATCTTTAGTAGAATTATAAAGTTTTTATTGACAGTTACATTAATAAAAAATTAAAAAATAGATAGACTAACCAATGCAAAATAAAGCTGTCTTGTAAACATTTTTGTTTATTTTGTTAAAGTATTTAGCAAAAAACTTTACAAGTGCTGATGCAGTACTAATATAAACTTGTTACTTTACAGATAGCAATTCATAAAGACTAGTATTATAAAAAAAGTATAAGTATTAGAATTAAAATTTGATTAAAAAAATAAAGCATTCTTGATAACTTAATTTTTATGTAATCTGGATAATAGCAGAAAAAAAAATGGTTAATTGCCAATCTTATTTAACATAAAAAATGTAGTGCCCTTAGACACAAATAAATAAAAAAAATTATATATTTATCATTATTAAAAGCAGCAAAATTGAAGTAAAATAACTTTATATTGTAATACAGGCCATTTTTTTGCTAATAATGCCATAGTCTTGCTCCATAGTTGTTAACTAATTTTGTCACCCATAAATCCAAGTATCAAAATTCGTTATAAAAAGTACTTGTAAAACTAGAATTAAGCTCCAGTCATAAGTCTATAAGCCAAGTGGCAAATTTTTTAGCATTAAATGCTAACAACTTTT
This sequence comes from Agriotes lineatus, assembly GCA_940337035.1. NCBI lineage: Eukaryota > Metazoa > Arthropoda > Insecta > Coleoptera > Elateridae > Agriotes > Agriotes lineatus. The sequence continues at coordinate 20,831 of CALNHX010011897.1, forward strand.
TACTATTTAAGTTTTTTGATTCTTTTTTCATATTATTTCTTTATCATGTCTTTTTTTTTACTCTTATCTAGACAATATTGGCAGAAAGATTACTTGGCAAAAATATCTTACTGCAAAAAAGTTTATAGGCCAAAAAGTCTAATTAACTAATTATATCAAACAATTTTGACACTTAGTTGCCAATAGTTCCAAGGCAAAGTATGGGTTAATAAATAGGCGTTTTAGAAAATTTGAGTTAGCTATCACCTTTATTTCTCAACATTTACATTTTAAGATGTTTAAAAATTAAATAATTAAAAAAAACCAGGCGCTAAAGTTTTGCCTGTAGTAGAAGGATAATAAAGGGTAAACTGTCTGGCTTATTACTTTATGCTTTGCCTAACTCCACATGAGTATAATTATATTGTGTCTGTTACCCACGTGGCAAAAAGTTTAAAAGTTGCAAACTAAACCTTCATAAAATCTTTAAACATGTTTATAAGTATTTTTATTTGACTAAGTCTATAGATTGAATATGTAAGCATAAGTATTGATCTTTCTAAAACAACCTTCTTGAGATCATAAAATTCAGAAGATTACTTTGTGATTTAAGTTTCAAATGAGCTTAAGAAAACTTAAACAGTCTGAAATAACATACTCACTGTAAAGATCTATATAATTAACTTAATACTTGCCAGATGCTTTCAGTTAGATAATCTAAAAGCATTATTTTAGTTGGTTAATTTTAGTTGCTAATACAATTAGAGGAATTGTGAGAATTAGTTGATTACTAAAATTTAGTAAATTAAATATAGAAAATATTTTAAATTTAATATAAATACTTTATACATACAATACTGCTGCTAAAAAAATATGATTTTTTATTGCTAAATACGAGTAAATATTCAAGACATATGTTTAGGCAATTACTACTGTTTAACACTAAACTACATTAATTATATAAGGCTAAAAAATCCTTTTATCAATATTTTTATATAAATGCACTAAGTTACTATCTTATCAGAATAAATTTTTAGCAACCATCAAATTAGTTTAGATTTACATAATTATATATATCAACTGATATACATATATGATAAGATAAATTATATTTGAATAACAAGTCTGAAACCTCTTAAAAAGAATGCTAAAAATTTTTTTATATGTTAAATTGTTATACTTTTTTAAATAAAAACTTCAAGAAGTTATTACTTATAATATGTAAATCTAGTAAATTATTATATCTATAATATATATATTTTTTTATCTCTGGTTTTTCTTTATGTATTTAAATATAGTCTCAATATTTTGCAATATTTTTAGCTAATATTTTATATAAGATTTTTGACATAATTTATATAAACTAATTTTGCTATCTACAAATTGACCATAAAATATTTAAAAAATGTGTAAATAGACTCCACACTATTAAAAACTTTATAAGAGATTAAATATTAAATATTTTAATATTTACTTTAACTTTAGTTACAATTAATGTAATTTATACTTATTTTATATAATATAGAAATTATATACTAATTGAGTATTTTTTATTTTTATATTCATAGCAAGATATTTTTTTAAAGTATGTTATTGGCTATATGATGTCAAAAAAAATATTTACATTTAGAATAAGCTCATTCTCACAGACTATAATGTATTTTAATGTAAAATTATATAAAAAATTTAACTGAAGGATAATATCATTTTGACATAGTAAATTGCCGTTATATATATTTATAAGTGGCAGATTAATTTTAAAAATTAGCTATAGAATACTGATTATACTGATAAAATCTTTAACTAGTAAAAAAGTGTTATTTTATGTTTATATAATCGGTTTAAATAAATTTATTATTTACTTTATTAAAATAACATTGCTAAAAAGTTCTAAAATCTGTTAATCTAGAAATATAAAGTTTCATCATCATTAAGTTTTTAAAACACTTATTAATTTTGCTTGACATCAGCTTAGTACTCTGTTCAATCATATAAATTTTTTTTAAAATAATAACATAGTGGTTGCCTAGATGTCTAAGCTATAAAGTATGTCTAGTAAAGACTGATTTATATAAATTGATTTGAAGCACATAGTTCTTCTGTTCAAGAATCATTTATATTTATACTAAAACTATTTTAATTAATATTAGCATGTCTATTTGCAACTTAATTACTTTATGTACAAATTATATTATCTTTGTATTTACTATTAAACTGACTATAGTGAGCTATAGAAATGAATTTACTTTATCTTAGATTTATTTTTGTTTAGTATCTTTATCTATATACTTGATATAGTGTTTTTAAATCAAGTTCCAAATATATGTTGGTAAGTATTATTCTATTTCATGTATTTTTCTTATCCTTAGTCTGTTGAATATCAACAATCAGTAGTAATTATGCTTAATGATGCTTTTAAAAAAATATTTATAGCCTTTTTCAAAATAAAAATTTTACTTTATTCTATTCATTGATATTACAACCATTTAAATTATCATATAAATAGTATTAGAAAAAAGATAAACTTAATTATTTGTTGAATATAATAGTCATAAAAAATAATTTATTATATTTTGCCATATATACTAAAAATATTAAATTTAGTTATAGGTTATAATTTTTTGTAAGTTGTGTGGAATAACTAATATCATATCGATTTTTTATCTAAAAACACTTCATAAAAAATTTATAGCTTGATATAGATAACAAAAAACGTACATTAAGCCTGCTAAACAACATTATGATATTTATAAAGTAAACTTAAATTTTTTTAACAATGATTATTTCACTAATTAATACTGATAATTAAAAGTAAACATGTCATCTTTATTTATAATTTTGGAGCTTCTTTAAATTTTCTTTTTACTTAACTATAAATTTAAAATACTTCGTAAAAATTTTTAAAATTGCTAGATTATCAATTTTTAATAAGCTGAAGCAATTTTTATTTGACTGCAAGGTATAAGTTAAGCTTATAAATTTTTTTATGTAATCTGTTTATTGTCTAACATATAATACTTTATAAGCTAAAGTAATTTTAGTTAAGAACAATCTATATGTCAAATATATGCTTTGTACATTATCATTATATCTAATTTTTGCTTTTAAATTACATTTATTCTTTTTTTACTCTAATTAACTTTTAGCTGCCTTTTATATACATTATTATAAAATGCTAAAATATACTTTTCATGTTGCAAAAGTTGGTTTTTAATATCTAAAGAAAAATATACTTAATGAAAATATCTATGATTATGTCTTACAAGTAAAACCCTATAATTTGCTACTACAAGTATCTATTATTTAGATTTATATATATATTAGAAAATATAAAAAATATTTTAAAATCTACTTAAAATTAGGTTTAGAAATAATCGTTTATATTAAAGTCTGTAAAAAACTACTAATTTTTAGCCTTAATAGCTTTTTAAGTAAACTAAATATTTTTTAGAAAAATCTATGATATTTAAACTAAGCAATATACTATTATGTTAAACAAATTTTTATAAAAGGACTGTAAAAATAGTAATTTTTAAACATGCTTTATGAAAAAATGTGATAGGGTTCAGCAGATTATTTTTATCATTTTTGTGCTTCACAAAAATTTGTGCTTGATAATCTAATCAATGTAGCAGCTATATAAGACTTGTGTTATGCTTTTAGGCTAAACAAATGGGCTCTTACATGTTAAAAAAAGTAAAGAACTTTTAAAAGTATAATTCACTAAGTTTTTTTAAAGATTAATTTCAGTAACATAAATAAACAATGTTTCTGTTATATTTTTATATACTATGATTTAATACATAACTTATTTGCTTTCACTTTTTCCTCTATGTTTTGGTTAGTGTCTTCTTAAAATAAAATCTAATACCTACATCAATAGTTTATCTGTTTAAATTATTATTCTTCCTAAGATAAGTTTTATAGATTTATTCAAAAGTATTAAGACGCACAGAACTAACAAAAATAAAATAATCAGCTTAAACTAAAATTATCTAAAGAAAACTTATATGTATATATGAAACAAATTTTTTTCTTTTAAAAGCTATATAGAGTCATTAGATTAAGTATGAGAAAACTTTTTTATAGCATTTAATTATTAGAAACTTTAATAATACTTTACTAAGAATATTTTTTGAAAAAGAGAAAATTACTAAGGAATAATATACAAAGATAATACTTATTTAATGTTGCTATTAAGCTTTTTATAATCAATAACATGTTTTTTAGATATATTAAAACTTAAAATTTCTATTTTAAATCAACAAAAAACATCAATTCTAAATGCTTTACAGCATATAGTTGTTAAAAAGGGTTCTATGAATAAGTGTTAAAATAAATTTAAAACCTTTTAAACTAATTATAATTTCTAAAAAGCTAAAAGCATGAATCAAAAGGCTTATAATTTAAAGCTGAGAATTAATAAATTATAAATTTTTTTTTTTTTAAAATATTATGTTTTATCTCTAACAAAATTAGTTTTAAATTTTTATTTCTTATATTTAAAAGCTAATATCCTTTAATAAGACTTAGTATTCTTTGTTAAAACAAATTTTATAAAATTAATAGTTTAAATTAAAGACTAAATTTTTTTAAATCTATATGGCTTAATAAATAAAAAAAGATCAGCATTCGATTTTACAGCTGAATAAAAATGGCTAAAGGTTTTTACCTAAAGTTAATACTTTGTTATATTAATAGCAAATTCTAGTAAATTATAGCCAATAAATTTTTTATTAATTAGGTTGATTACTATTAATACACTAGCAAAAACTATACTCTGCAAGGTATTTACTTCTCTAATTATTTTTTAGTAAGATCTATTATGTGCTTTGTCTTTTACTATCTAAATAAGCTATAGAATATAGATTCTAGTTGGTCAACGTAAAAATGCTACTTTTTACAGCAATGCTTTAACCTTGACAATGGTAGGTTTCAGCAGAACTTTGTCATATAGGGTAGCATTGTCCTTCTTTTGAGGGCATCCCTTGATTGTATGCCAGAGGTTAGAAGTTACCCATGAGCATTGAAAATATAACACTTTAAATTGCTTAAAAAAAGCATAAACTATAAAAGCTACTAAATAAAAAAAATTATTATAGATATAAATATAATAATGTATTTATTTGTTTAGTTATTTTACTAAAAGTAATCTTTTTTTAACAAGAAAATTTATAATAATACACTAACTCAATCAGGCATTAAATTTTAGGTAAAGTTAAAGATAGTTTTACAATATTTTCAGTTTTTCTATCAAGCTAGATAGTATAGATACTATCAATAATTTACAACTTTATATTTTATTTCAATTAAAAATGATTATCTATTAAATATTAATATTTAGGTGTTACAAGATTTAGTAATTTATGCATCTTTTATAAAAATTACATTTTATAGCAAAATTAGAAAAAATTGCATTTGGCAATATAATTTATTAAATTTATATAAATATGTAAAAAACTAAAATGATATTATTTTTTCTATCTAAAAAAAAAAAGGCACTATAAAAAACAAAATTTAAATAACAAAATTTATCTAATATACATAAGTATTGCTATCTTAAGTTACTTTAATTTCTATACAAATTTTAAAAAACAATTCTAAGTTAATACAGCACCAAAATTTAGCAGGACTAAGTCTTTATTTGTATATTTTTTAATGAGGTAAGAGAAAATTAATTTTGTAGCTTAGCAAGTGTGCTATCTAATACAAGGCATAAGGAGCTAACTCTAAGCTATAAGATACACTTAGTTTAAACATAAAAGAAAAGGCAGAATGGCACCCTGTTATTGCTTGTTGTAAATGTCTATATAAGCTTTTGTTTATATAAAGGTAAAATTTGTAAATAGATATATTCTTGAGTAATTGCATTTTATATAATTAAAAAAGACGTTTTAAATAGATATAGTAATTTAAAGTCTTTGTTTTATTTCATAAAGTTTATAATTAAATACGTAGTTTTACTTTTAAGATACATGCACTTATTTATTAAGCAAATAAACAATATAAGATAATGTTCTTGCTTTTATATTTAAATGACTTGCACAGATAAAATTATTTATAAAGTGTTACTGTTAATAAATAATTGTAAGTATTATAAACTTTGAATAATAAAAAAAATTAGAGGCTTAAAAATTTATAAAATTTTCTAATCTAATAATTTGCTTAAATTATTATAAGAACTTTTTAGTGATATTAATAGTTTCATTAGATAAAGTATTTTTTCTTTTGTTACTAAAGTCTAATTTCTTTAGGTTTAAAGTTTTGCAATAAATAGATTTATAATGTTTTTAAGAGAAGATCTTTTACAAATATAAAGATAAAAGTAGCTTCATAGAATCATTTTGTTTTAAGATCATTGTTAAGTAGCCTATATAATTTGTTAATATATAGTTATTCTAATTAATTGAAAAAGAAATTATATATAAAAGGTTTTTTATTTTTTTAGTCAAAGTTGATTTTTTGTTATCTATCACTTTCTCTTAATTTCTATAAAAATCATGTGATAATTATAGCAATGATCCTTTAATTTTATATAAAACAAAGATGATGTAGCAACCGTTTAAGTTTAACTCTTTAAAAAATAAAAATTTTATAGAATTAATAGCCTTTTTTACTCATTTTTCAGTTTTCATTGCTCTTCTACTTTCCAGGCTTTAGTTGTGCTAATGATCTATCCTTAAATAGTTTGTATTATATACAAATTTAAAATTTGATTGGTTTTAATATTATTGTTGTAACAAACTTAAGTTTTAAATTAAACCTAGCTTCTAGCTTTATTTATTTTAAAAAAATTATTCTTAGTTATATTTTGCAACACTTAAAGACTGCTCAATTATCTAGATATCCAGACTAGATGAGAATTTTTATAACTGAGTAATTTCTATTTTTCATCACTAAACAATTGAAAAAAAATTTACTAATAAGTTTATAAACTAAAGTATGATTAAAATAAAACACTACTTGTTGGGTATAGCAATGGCAAGCTTTTTTTAAGCCAAAAATAACTTTAATTATATCCCTAAAATTTTAAACAATTAATCTAAAAAGATCTCAAACTACCTGTTGCTATAGATCTAATATAAAAGTACAATTTTTTTTACATAATATAACAAAATGATATCTATATGCAATGTTACATACCAACATAAGCTTTGGCCAAACTACCATATCTTAAATATTCTAATTATCTAAAATTTAAATTGTATATTATCTAGTTATCAACATATGTAGTGCACTTGCTAAGTTTCTATTAGTGCTATAGCTGTTAGAAATATTGCAATTTGTTCTAGTAATAATTTACTTCTATTAATTTAAATATCTAAGCATATAAAGATAAAAGAGTTAATAATTAATCCTTTTAGATAGAAAATAATGGTAACTGCTACAGCTTCCTCAACTTTTAAGTGTTATATAATTAGTTCATATTTTATATCTAGTTTTAAAAACTAGTCAATTTTTAGCTTAAGTAGAAAGAGCCAATACTTAATATTATACTTAACTTTTTTTCTAAAATTGCATTTACCTTTAACAGTTTTAACTTCTATTTGTTCACACAATTTAAGTTACTATATAGAGACTAAGGTCAATGTTCTCTTTTCTTCTTATGCTTAGTCAGCCAATTAATCAGCTTGTAATTATATTTAACTTCTAAAAAAAGTATAACTACTTATATTCTTAAACTTTACTCTTAGATCAACTGGGTACTTGGTTAGTAATAAGGTTTTATTTCAAAAAAAATTTAGACTTCATAAATTTATCATCTAAATTTATTATACTAATCTTATACTTAATATACTAATATAGTTAGCCAAAGTTTATTTTATAAAATATATTTTAAGATATATGCTATATGCTATATGTGATATGAGAATTCTGATGTTATATCTTTTATTTGCTATAAAGATATGAAAATTTAATTATGCTATTAATTATTTTTTATTACAAAATTTATTGTTATAATCATTTTTATAAGTAAAAAAAAAATTTAAAAGATGTTTATGCAT
>CALNHX010011898.1:0-28810 GCA_940337035.1 Agriotes lineatus
ATACCCACAATTATACTGAAAAAACCATCAGTGGACGCCTACCTTTTGCAAAATACATGCAAAGTTTGTAGCATTTGATGCGAGTTTTAGATTTTCAATTAAAACCAATCCAGATATCCATGGAAACCCAGACCTCTTAACGCTAACAATAGATTATTATAGACAACACCTTCTTCCTCTTTCTCCTCACGCTCCTATGGAGCATAGGACGTTTCCAAAGTTTGTCGTTTATCGATAACAGCGTCGATACTCCTGCGTATCGTCGGTGGGTTTTTGTACTAGCTCTTCTACTAAGTTTTTCCACTTTTTGCTGTTTCTTGCCATTTCTTTTATTTCTCCCCATGTTTTATTGCTCTTCTCTATCTGTCTCTGAATACTTTGTTTTCATGTATCTATGTGTCTGCCTGGTTTTCTTTTTCAACTGCCACGGTAGTCTAGGACCTGTCTTGGTATACTGTTTGGTTTCCGGAGGGTATGTCCAATACATTTTCTTTTGGATGTTTTTATGGTTTTTTCTACTTGTTCTTCTTCTATTGTGCTCCACCGTACTTCGTTACTAATTCTGTCTGACTAAAATATGTTGCATATGATTCGCAAACATTTGTTTATAAATACTTGAAGCTTCTTTAAATGAATGTTTGTTGATTTCCATGTTTCAGATCCATACAGAAGAATACTTTTTATATTTGATCTGCATATTTTATCTTTTAAGATGCCCATATCTTATTCATAGTGTTAAATGCTTTACATACTAGAGTAATTCTTCCGACCCGTCCGTCATTGTTCCTCCTTCCGGACTTATAATGTTACCAAGATAGCAGAACTCTTCTGTTTCTTGTATATTTTTTCCATCTATAAGTATACTGTTCTCATTGCTAGGGTTTTTTATCAATTTTTTTTTGTATTTATATGTAGTCCTACTTGTTCTGCTACGCTGTCCAATTTGTTAGTCTTTATTTAAATATGTTGTTTGTTTGTAGTTAGGAGGCGTATGTCATCTGAAAATTCTAGGTCTTCAAGTTTTGTAGAGATTTCCCAATTTATTCCCGTTCGGCCATCCACAGTATTCTTCATTACCCAGTCGATTACGATAAAAAAACGGTATTGGTGATAATATACAGCTTTGCTTCATTCCTGTTCCTATAGTAACAGGTTGCAGTAATTCTCCGTTGTGTTTAGTTCTCTCCGTGTAATTATTATATAAGATTTTTATGGAATTTTAAATTGGTCCAAGATATACCACACTTTTTCTTTATCTACTGAGTCAAACGCTTTATAAAAGTCTAGGAAATTTATGTACAACTTATCATTCATTTCTGTAGCTTGTTCTAGTATTATTCTAAGTATGCATATAATATAGTCCGTTAAAGACTTTTGCGATCTATACCCTGCTTGTTTTTTTTTTTAATTTTTCGTCAATGGCAGTCCTCATTTTTGCTAACATTATTTTAGTAAGAATTTTGCTTGCTACACATAATAATGTAATTGGCTTCCAGTTTTCACAGTTTGCTAGGTTTCGTTTCTTTGCTAATTTGATAATTATTCCTTGTGGCCATTCTGTAAGTATTTTTGCTTCCTCCCATATTTTGTTTAGTAGTATGTGTAGTATTTCTACTGACATATCCAAATGTGCTTTTATAAGTTCTGTAATTATGTGATCTATAGCTGCCGCTTTTCCGTTTTTCAAAGTTTTTATTGCTTGTCTTATTTCATCTTTTGTAAAATTTTCTTCGTTGATGTTGATTTTGTTTATTGTTTCGTTTGGTTCTTATATTGCTTTATAATAGCCTCTATTCTTAAACTGTTTCGAGCAATTTTCAGTATCACAATGGACCTATTATTAGCATAATGTCGATAAAGTTATTTTTGCACTAAAATTTTATTTTGAAAATTGAGAATAAAACGTATAATCAAACATTTTGAGCTTTTTGGCTTCTTTCCTTGAACTAAAATAATTTTTGCATTTTTAAATTGTATTATAGGTAAATCAGTAAGGTACAGAAGAATTGTTTTTTATTTAATAATGAAAGCAAGGCAACAACTTTTGCCAGATTGATAGATAACAATATCTGATATGTTTCTAAGAATACTGAAAAGTTAAAGGAAACACTAAGCAACGTCAATTATTGACTCTGTGTTATATTCATAAGCAATGTGATTGCTAGTCAGACCCTTTGCCCGCTCGATTAAGAAAATCAGCCCCTCAAGTTACTTGCGTATCGTTGCATTATGAAGCATGCGATGGCGACAGAGCAAATTCAAGAGAAAGTGAGCGCGATCGGTGCCGAAGAATACACGTGACACGCGCACCCAGGCAAATGTAGTACGCCCTTATGTACATATAAGAATACCAACAGAAGCATGTTGAAAATAAATGCACGTCATAGGAATATTAATTGGCGCCAAGGTAAATGACTTATTACACTCACCTATAAAAACAATTTATTTAATTAGTTTTTCTCTCTTGCGTTGTGCTTTTTTTGTAGCTGTCATTTGAGATCTTTCTATTATGCCACGTAGTATATCTAAATTGCAATAATCGAGTGTCTTTTCCATTTATTGGTGTCTTATACTTTTGAATTTTTTCTGGTATTTAGTAGTTTTCATTTTCTGATATTATATATAAATCGTCTAAACTCAAAAGCCACTTTTCTCTGTTTGCCGTAAAACGTGAAAAACGTTTCTGATGGTTATTTTGCTATTCATTCCAATAAAATCAGTTCCTAGACGTAATATATGAAGCATATATGTCATTCCCAACATTTTGGCGCCTTTGCCTATACATCAGACTGGGGTATTCACGTTTAAATATCGGAGTTGTCGAGTTTTGAAACTAATATTGTGACTTGTCGTTGTTTATAGCTAAATTCTATATGAAAACAGGACTTTCATAAATTCAAAAGTTTATTGAGAACTCAAAACAAAATTATCTTAACTTAAACAAATTCTTAAACTAATATCTAAATAATCAAATCGGGTAGTCGGGCATTACTTCGCATAAACACATAGTGCTGAAAGAGAGCGTCACGTGACACTTTTAACAGTCAGTGATTGGTTGTATTTGAATTTGTCGGATTTTGATACTAACATAGAAATGAATTTGTCGCAATTTGAAACTAACCATGATTTTCAAGCATGTTTTAAACTAGGATTTGTTGTATTTTGAACCTCAGAAGATTTAGGCATTAGTTGAGCTTGTCCTTAGGAACATGGTGGTATACGTAGTTCCATATCTGTGAAAAGTGGATTTGATACTAGGTGATTCATAGGGGGGTTACATTTTTCAACCACCGATTCAGTGAGAATAAAAAACAAGGGTAAATATGAAACATTTATTGCATAGAAAATGTAAGTACATCTCTCAGCTACATTTATGAATAATCGCCATTTTGATAAAAGTACTTATCATGCCGTGACACGATTTTCTCTGTGCCCTCCTCAAAGTAGGTTGCCACCTGTTTACTCAGCCAATCCATTACGTTGGCTTTCAGCTTCTTCTTTAAACTTTTTGCAGAATTTTTGCACACAGTAGCGCTCTAAAACTATACTCATGCGACGATAAATATTCGCTGCATTTTGCCAAGCCTTCAGCAAAAAGAACGCGAATTACGGTTTACTGCGCCCGCCCAGAGTGAACTGCGCGCCGTAAGGCTTCCCCAATTTTTTAATCTATATTTCTATTTCTCTGGTTTTCCCTGTTTTCTTCTCCTCCTTGTACATCTGGTTTCTCTATACTTTTGTTGTTCTATTCTACTTTTAGCTTTGCTATGCTTATTTTGTTATATATTTCATATTCTATTTTACTTTCTTAATGATTCTTAACCTTAGTCACAGCCAGTCTGGGATTGATATCTAATTCAGTCATTCTATATGCTCTCATGCCCTTTGTGACTAGTTTTGGGGTTCTGTTGAATGTTGCATAATCTATTGCACTTCTAGCGTTCCCTTCTATCGTTTGAAATGTAATTTTGTGTATTTGTTTATATCTATAAAACGAATTCCCAATTAGAAGTTTATTTTCTACACAATTGTATCATTTCCGCCTGTTCATGTTTACTGTTTGTTCTCCCCTACAGAGTCAAATCATATCGAATGCTTGTTCTTATAATGATGAGATATTTGACTTGATCTCGATTTATTTCATTTATCTTAATATTAGCAGACTAAACTAAATACGTTAGTTACACATTTCTACTTTCTGTTTTATTGTTCTAGGATGTACGTGGTTTGTCCGATAAATATCCTTCTATTAAGAATATGTTCTTGATTTATTCCGTCAACTGTGTTGCGCAGCGGAGTGAAGTAGGTACTAAACATGCGTATGTCACGATCATCGAGCGGGTAGAGCAGCGAATCTGCATCAAATTTTGACAAAAACTTTGACATCTATGTGCAGGCGATGAATTATGGGTGTATGATCAAAAGTTTAGTCTTCTCAGTAGAAAACCTCAAAATCCGTCAAAATCAAAGCAATCTCAAGAAAATTCTCATTGCCTTCTTTGACCACGAATATGTTGTGCACCATAAGTAAGCTGTATAAGGTGATACGGTGAGCAAGAAATACTACCTGAGAGTTCTGAGGAGAGTGGAAGATGCAGCGGGGAGAAAGCGACCTTATCTCTGGGGAAGCGGTGACTCGCAGCTCCACCAAGACATCGTTCCTGTTCACTCATCTCATTTTACTCAGGATTTTTGTACAGCCCTCACATGGCTCCATGTGATATCCGGCTGTTGCTAAATTGAAATCGCTCTTAAAAGGATAGCAAGTTGATGCTATGGAGTCGATTAAAGCAACCCCGAGGAAACACCTAAGTTTATTCCAAAACCTGAATTTGAAAATTGTTTTGAGAAGTGGAAGAAACACTAGAATAGAATAAGGGAAGTAGTTTGAAAAGAACTAAACAATTGTCGTTCTAGCATATCTATTTATTATTTTTAGATTAGAGTGGGCATCTACAAGTATATTTTAATTACACCAAAATGTAGACCATAACTACATTTACTGATGATTTGTTGTAGATAATGGTGTAGAGCAGGGCTTCTCAAACTATTTAATGTGGCGGACCGGTATTATATTTACTAATGTATGACAGACCGCTACATTTATTAACAAATGAAACAATAACGAAACATGAGTATATTATACATAGATTTAAAAAAAAAACCTGTATATAAACATAAACGTTCAACCAGCTTCGTACAACGCTACCCTAATGTGATAAATGGCCTTGCTTAGTCTTGCTCAATATCTTTATCAGTGGTTCAGTTGATGACGGCATTGTGGAAAAGCCAGTCTCGCAAGAGGTAAGTGGTGACGCAAGGAAGAAGTTTTTTCAAGGCAATATCGGAGATATCGGGATATTCTGGTCTCGCTTTTATCCAAAAAGATGTGAGTGATATATATATATATTTTCGAAGTTGACCTTCAGTCCTTCATCAGCAACAAGCTAAAATAATTTATTTTCTATAATGACAGGTAATATACCTGTAAGTGGAACGAATGAATTACGGACCCATTCATTTTCTTTGCCCGGATCTTTTTCTGTTGTGAAATAAAACTAGAAACGTTCTGTCAAGTTAGCCAAGTGTTCGCAGATGACATTTCTTAGAGATGTAACATCAAGCTCTTCTCCTGCATCGTCGATGAATGCCTTGTAAAACAAATCGTAACAACTTTTTGATATTCGATTTCCGATGCTTCTACTTTTCGTTTCTATTAATCAGTCTTGTTTACAACAGTGAAACCGGAAGTCATCATATCCTGCACTGAGGCGTTGAGATCATTGAAGATGAAAAAAAGTAACCTAAATAGGCAAGCTTGGCCACCTAATTTACCTCGAGGAAATCAAGAAACGACTTCGCGGACCGGCAACATCTTGCTCACGGACCACCACTTTGAGAAACACTGGTGCATAGAGTATATAAACAAGAAAAAACAAAACTTAAGAAGTTAATATTAAAGCAGCCGATTAGAAACACACCAATACATACTTTGTATTACTTCTATATACAATTAGAAGAAAGCATGTCTAGATTAAGATATTAGGCAACTTAATTTCAATGTTACTACAACGTATCACTGTATCCCGCATTAAATGAATTCTTGAGGCAAGCAATTCGGCGTTCAATTACTTGCAAATATTTAATGGAAAAATATGCAGGATTTGGGTAGCAGTTATTTGGTATAAATATAATCGCTTATTTTTGATGCAAATATTGACACAGTTTTTTTATGTTTTATGATATGTTAATTTGCTCCTTTTACTCATAATTGTAAGACTGCTATGATATTTCTTTATGTAATATTCAACTAATGTTACTTTACTTTAATAGCTATAACACATATTTATTTGGGCGCCTTTTTTATTTATGTAATAATTAATCTGATATCTTTACTTTGAATTATTCAGTTTAGATTTATTTTTAATAACTCATTTGAGACTCTTTCAGGAGTAGGATCAATATCTAGTCGTTTGTTTTACAAAGTTAATTCTGATAATGAATTTAGTTTGTTTTATGACACCAACTGTCACCTTATACGTCAAAATGTTTAAGTAATATTCTCAATTAAAATGACAAATATTATTTCTATTCATGTGTGCCTGGCTCAATACCTTAATGTAAGTAATTCATTATACTAATTTCACTCTTTATAATTGTCTTTTATTTTATATAGCTTCAATTTGATACTATTAACCCACCTGGATAAACTTCTACTTATGCCACTCCAACGTTCCTTCAAAAACGAAACACCACCTTGCTTCCACTGTCAGGATCCTACAGCTATCCCTGTTAGAGCCCTTTATAGAGGTGCTTTAATCCCTGCGATGACGTAATGCCCTATGCCAAGGCAAATGACAACCCGTCAAATCCCTGGCTGCTAACACCAACGGTATCGCTTCCCCTCAGCAAAACTCCTGTCGCCTTCCAGATGTCCTATCTGCTCCTACTGGTCATGGCAAGTCCGCTATTCCTGACGATCCTTCTACTCCAATTGGCTCACGGTAAGTTTGATATCCTATCCAATCCTCTATTAATGTTCCTCTTTTATAGGTCCACTTTAGTTGTATCTGTCGACAGTAACCAACAGATTTCTTCATAACTTATAACACCTCTGCAATCCCTAGCAGTCAGCCACTCACGTCCATTTGTATTCCACTATTGTAGTTCGTAATGCATAATTGTTTATAATGTCACTTCTTATCACTTGTAATAACGTAATAAATAACTCTATCCAAATCCACTTCTATTCTAATTACTTTTACTTGCTTGTATCTAATTCATTAGCACAGAGTTGGGGTAGTTCATACAACTGCAAGATTTAACGTATAAATTTCAATCCGTAATTACATTTGCAAAGCAATGCCAGTAGTAATGAAATGATTTGAGTACAAAAGACAAAGGGCAGAGCTCGTTTTTCATAGATTGGAGTCGATAATTTTAAATTAGCCAAAAATAAGAGGTTTGTGCCAAATTAAAGCCAAACCAAAAAAATATAGAACTGTCACAGAAAGGTTTATAATATGTACGTGTTAAATAAAGCGTAGATGTCAGAATTATTAAATAGGATATGTTTATGAGCATCATATAAATAAATGAGAACGATCCAAACGTGTGTGTCCTTCACGACAATTGCAGACGCGATGTCCCCCATTTGCGTTTGCATTCATTTCGCCGTCACCTCGATTTCGTGACCGGGGCGGAGCTCCGAGCGCCCCTCGGAGAGGGGCAGAGCCCCGAAGGCCCCCTTGGAGAGCGGCAGACCCTCGAAAGCCCCCTTGGAGAGGGGCGGAGCACCGTGGGTCCCTTGGAGAGGGGCGGAGCCTCGATAGCCCTCTTGGAGAGGGGCGGAGCCCCGAGGACCTTTTGGAGAAGACCCCCTTGGAGAGGGCGGAGCCCCGTGAGCCCCCTTGGAGAGGAGCGGATCCCCGAGGGTCCCCTTAAAAAGGGGCGGAGCCTCGTGAGCCCTCTTGGAGAGGGGCGGATACCCGAGGGCCCCATTTTAAGCAATTATTCTCTCTTCAAATGATAACAGATCTCCTTTAGATGGTTAACATCAATTAAAACTTGCACGGGTGTTTATCTACAAATAACTCCCGTTTTATCAATAAACTGTTTTTTCCGACGACCACTACGAAAAATGCCAAAAATGGCATGGCTTGGTGTCACCGAAAATGACACATTGCACAGGTCACCTGAAAAGGTTAAGGTCACTATATCAATAAGGTAACGCCATTCCATTCCTCGCTTAAGAATGTGAGAAAATTGTGAGATAAGGATAACAAATACAAATTTCTCAAGTGCAATAGGGAAGGCACTAGTTTTTGGGGATTTTCTTTTTGGTGTAATGGCACTTGTAAAGTGAGGAATCTGTTAGGTTATGTGTTTTTATCCCCAGTTGGAGAAAATTGTGCGACAAGGATAGATATAAAAAATCACTAATGGCGGAACCTTATTGATATAGTGACCTTAGAAAAGGTCACGTGGGGCGTGCGTTTTCCGTCTTGTAACACTAATGCGACATGGTCTCCAGCGAAACAAGCCGGTTCAAAAATCTAGTAAGCAAATGTCACAGAAATAGTATGACAATTGTAGTTGATGTTCAAACAATAATTGTTTCATTTTGCTGTTAAAAGTGGTAAATTTGGTTTATATTATAAAGAATCAAATATTAATTTATTTGATTTTAGCTATTTTTAACCTAGATGGATACAGACGGTGATTCGGATTTACCGGAAAGGAATTCAACACCCCCAAATATTCAAGAGTTAGCCACATCGGCCACGGAAAATTTGCTGCCTTTTTTATCAAAACCTAGATATGACATTGCCTACAATAGATTTTTGGAGTGAAAAATTGAAAATCAAGCTAATTCGTTCTCGGAGAATGTCCTGCTAGCGTATTTTGGACACCTTTTAAAAACATATAAGAGCAACACTTTATGGTGAATATAGTCTATGTTGCGGTCATCACTTATAGTCAAACATAATGTCAACATTGCTACCTATTGTAAACTTAAAGCTATTTTAAAACGGCAATCCGATGGGCACGTGCCCAAAAAATCAAATAGGTACCCTAAATCCAGAAGACATTAATAAATTTATTGAGATCGCTCCCGATGACATTTACTTATTAACAAAGGTACCTAATAATATGCTACTGTTTGCAAAAAATAATAAGGTATGTAATTTCTAATAGGTAGCGTTAATTTTTGGATTGAGCGGAGCATTACGAAGAATAAAATTATGCAATATCAAATTTCAAGACTTGCAAGATTTAAATTCGACTTTGTGTAAGAATTCCAGTCACAAAAAACAAGACTTCTCGCAGTTTCACTGTAACTGGAAAATTCTACGACATTTATAAGAAGTATGCAGAACTCAGAATGAAAAATCGGCTGCATCCAACCAACGCTTCTTTTTAAATTTTCAAAAAGGCAAATGTACCTCTCAATATGTAGGTATTAATAAATTTGGAAGCATGCCGAGAGAAATTGCAAAATTCTTAAAGTTGCCAGATGCAGAATCCTATACAGGACATTCATTTAGAAGGTCTTCGGCCACTATTCTGGTTGATCAAGGTGGAGACCTACTGACATTGAAACGTCACGGTGGTTGAAAGTCTAACACCGTGGCTGAAAGCTACATTAACGAATCTATCTCAAATAAAATGGCGATTTCCAATAAAATAGTTAAATCTGTAGCTTCGACATCTTCATCGTGTGGTCATAATAATTTGGAACAACAAATTGGTTCAAAACAGGCTTCAAGTATTTCTACTCAAATTATAGAAGCTTTACCTTCTTCTTCTTCCTGTGAACAGACTGATTCACAAGTTCCAATTATTTTAACAAATTGTTCTAATTTTACTATTAATTTTTCCACTCAAAAATGATTTTTTTTAAATTGATTGATACATTTAACCAGCATAGTTATTGTACATGTCAAAACTAATTATAATACATGTGCTTTGTTCCATTGTCTTTGTTCATAATATCTTTTTTTCAGTGGAATTAATAGTAAAATTAGCATTCGTAAAATTAGTTTGTTAAAATTAGTTATAATAAAACATTTATTACAAAGACATCAATTTTTATTTATTTGGCCAATATGTAAATTAAGTAGGTGGTCGTCGGAAAAGTATAGTGTATAACACGTGCTGATTGGATATTTCACACTTCTGCGAATGAGCCACTCGCCTTCGGCTCGTGGCTCAACTATCGCATTCGTGTGAAATATACAACTTTCAGCACTAGTTAGACAATATACTATAAAACGGTGATACTGAAACTAACAATAATGGTTTTCAGTTGAAAACGTCTGTTACTAAAGTATGACTACAAATACTTGTGTAAACTGCAGGAGTCGTCTGTACCGCATTCACTCTATTTGTTACACTGTGACAGAAATTTCATGTGCATTTTTTTAACGGTGTCAGTGACATTTAATAACAAAATATTAATAAAGTCAAAATTATTGCTTGGTTAAAATTTATTTTGCATTCGTACTTAATTAATTTTTGTGTATAAAATAACACAAGTGTACATCAATGATGACACAATATTTATTTTGATGCTTAGGTCGTGTTCAGTAACTGAGCTACTTTAGATAATTTATAAAATGTCAATGTCTTATTTTGACATTAGTAACTTTTTGTAACTCTATATGCGTACCCTGCTAAAAATATTCAATAGGACATTGAAACGACTCTTAATGGCCGATTTTAAAACAACCAATCAGAAACAGAACCAAAACTGACCACGCTGTCATTAATATAGACACTGTACTGTGTACCTGTCAACACGTTAGTTCGTGGTGTGTATTTTTGTGATATTTGTGTGGTGTATTTTGTGTGATCTGCTGTCATCCATGGTGTCTCAAGATGGTAACCATTGTTCCTTTTTCGCCTTCTGTTGGCATGAAACCGGTGACACCAATATCTCGGCAGAAGCCATGAGATTAAGAATCGAAAAATGTAAGATCGAGAATCGAACTGATCTAGAAAATTGGCGAATGGTACTTTTTTGACGTGTTTTTTTTTTAGATCATGTCGACAATTAGTAGTGCGATGGCTCTTCTTAGAGCCTTTCAACGGTTAGGTGAAAGCAGTGAGCTTCCACCTCACCACGTGAACGTTCCTCTTAGTTTAGAGGACGGGTATTTCCCTATTTCTTTCTCCACAAAAGAACCCTATGCTTCCTGTCATGCGAAATGTTGTGTTTTCTGAAATTGTGTAACAAGTGTGTAACAGAACGGAATGGCCATACTATAGGCCTAAAAATGACGGTAAATTGAATAGGATAGACCGCGCAATAGCGCGCGCAGCCCCGTTTATTTTAAATAAAGGTAAAAGAAGCAGAATTATTATAATACGTTCCAAAGAGCATAAACCAGGTAGAACATGGCAATTGTAATAGTAGACAGCAATATTTGAAAATCTGAGAAAAGTAGACAGTGGATACAAATACAAGGAAGGGGACACACAGCAGGATGTGAAACAAAATTGGTGAAGGAAGTGGACTATTTTAAAAACAAGTCAGTGTAATTACGCGAGAGTGAAAAGACAATCTAAATAATACAAAGTGAGTGGAGCTATGAGACAGTTAAAATAAAATTAAAAAGACAATATTTTAGAATTAGAAATTTTGTAAATAATTTTAGTTATAATGAATATTAGTTAAGAAGGTTATTGTATTGAACTTGGTCAATATCCGTTTTTGTAGTTTAGATGGGCATTTGTTATTAACGACCAGGAGAAAGAAACATTTGAATAAAATTAATTACTGACACACAGTTTTTGGTCTCTTATTTAATTGCAATTTTAATAGAAACATATTTAATTTATAACAATAAAAAGTACACCATTGTGTAGAGAATTTAACAGTGCCCAGTGAACGTGTGGGTAGAAAATTCCATCATTCCACATAAAAAATAATTTCTTCCCCTACCACCTTCCGAGGACTTCGGCAGGGACCAATGCAGATTACGATCATCAGTTACGGGACAATTGAGTTCCTGAGCCCGAGATTTCAACGGCAGCATATCCACCCAGCGTGTAGCAAACCCTCACAGCAGTCACAGCATCCCAGGGGTCCAGCTTCAGGCAGAGATCATCAGGAGACGCTATCCGAACGAGTTACCGCAGCACTGCAGAAAACTCAGGTTAGATTGCAATTAAAGTATCGGTGTTAGGAACCGGAAAGCAACAATTTAAACAAGAGCACGTCTTACTGAGCAGAGATCCAGGTAGATTAAAGCATTTATCAAAAGCGAATATCCAGTAATTGCATAAAATCCAGACTTGAGGTTAGGAGAAACAATTGGATTTTGGCGTCGTTTAACAATCAAGTGGAGGTTTTGCCTGCAAACAAAAGATAGATTAATGCAGTTGAAGGCGCCAGAATTCAAAAATTACCTTATCGAATGCTCATAAAACTCCGTTTGTTAAATTTAAATCACAAAACGCGAACTGCAACAAATAAACTGATTTGTATAGGATTTTGACAGCATAGCAAAGTAGCGTCTGCGCGATTGAAGTAAATTTACAGCCCAGTGGCGTATCACACGAATTTTAACATTAACAAACCGGGGAACTCAACTCTGAGGAATGAGTTTTTCTTGTCTACCGAGCTAGCCTTCTGTAATATTAAATTGCAGATAAATGAAATACAATAAAGGGCATAATACTGTTTTATTTGTAAGTAGTTAACGAACCCAGTTAAAACAGAATTATTTGTGGTCAGTCAAACATTTGAATTAAATAAATGTAAGTAAGGTAGGTGTAATTGCAATTTAAATTATTACTGTATTATATCACATTACATTACATTACCTTTACATTACATAATATGTGCAAATTCAGTGTATATTGGAATGCCATTCTAAGCAGATTCAGGCGAGGCAGGTCAAGTTCATCAGACTATACACACTAGGTTAAAGCGAAAGCTACCGCAAGATATTATATTCTCAGATGATGTCAGTGACTAAGTTACATCATTAACTATAATTATATTTTTCTTCAACCACACGAATAAGACGCCATATTGTCGAATAATTTTGTATAAAAAGTAAGTTATTTCGGGATGTTCACAAGTTACCTTGGCAACTGTACACTTTTCGATTCATATTTGCACTAGTACAAAAATGGACGCAAGATAGGGTTTTACATGGTAAATTTTAAGTAAAAAGCAAACGCTTCGTCAATATTCGGCAGTCGCCGTCGTTGTTTATTTTTCCCGTACAGTGATTGTTTATTTGCGCCATGGCAGTTCTACAATATAACCTACAATGTTTGATTCTAAATAATAAGTCATATTACCAAATTTATGAGTAGTTGGAGAAAAAATAGTATGTTTCATTAGTACAACAAATGCGTTTTCGGGACGCGTAAGACTCGCCGGACTCCGCTGCGCGTCGTCCGGCGATCTGTCTTACTTGTCCCGAAATCATGCATTTTTTGTACTAATGAAACAAATAACTATTTTCTTCTTTTAAACCTTGTAGATTAACCTGAGACGTTAGATTAGTCTTACATAACATTTATATGTTGATCTGGCCATAAATAATTTGAAATTTTTAAAAAAGTTTATCAGACAAGGATTGTTTGCTTTTTAGTTTTTCAAATAAGTTAATCATTATAATTTCTACAAACTGTAGTAATTGTATAAAATCATAACCACACAGAAGCCAATATGCGCAATTATTTGTTTGTATTTATAATGTATGTTATCTAATAGTTAATGCAGATTTAGACTATCTTTAGACTGATTAGGTGTTTTATGTGTTAAATATCAAATTAATATCGTAAACCTAAAACTTAAAAATAATATGCAACAGCACATTTAATTAAACCAGACTTTCCTTGAACTAGGAAAACGGGTATTTCAGATTTACTTAAATAATTATCACTTTTACAACAGCAGTTTCAATATTATCTACCGATAAATATATCTAACGCTATTCCCTTACTAGTTGTTCATATATTAGTATGTATAGACAACATTAACTAAACACGTAGTTTTGAAGCAATTAATTTACTTAATGCAAATTAACCTTAATTTTTAAAAATTTATTCTTATTTTTAGAAAAGAAATACTTATATTAGATTTGACACAAAACACTGTTTGTTTTGTAAATTCAATACCTCTTCAGTTAACCTGAAAATTGCTAATACACACATTAATTTCATTAAGTTGTGACATGGTGTTTCCATTAAACAGTTTAATAGATAAAACTTGGGATATGTACGAGTATAATTTACTAATTGAATTAAAACCTGTAATCTTAGTAAAATAGACAAAGAAACTAATGCCAGAACTGTAGCTCTGTAATCGTATTAAACTCCTTTTGTCAAAATTTTGAAATCATAAGTTTTTCACCCGATGAACCTATACAATTTTTGGTTCTTGCACTAAATGTATGGGCATCAAACGGAGATTTCGGGGGTAGATCGTTGATAAAGAAATTTTTCAGGTTCTGCCAAGAATTTAGTCTGAATTACGCTATACACCACAGGCCTTAATACTTATGTTAATCTCTTTAAGAGGAATACAATATAATAATATTTTCATTGTAGACAGAAGTGCAAGTTTAGATGTAAATCTTTAACGGCAATATTCGATTTTTTCTGTAGAAAATAGATATAGTAATGGTTTTCTCTTTCCACATATGATATTAAAGTAATAATTAAAATAAACATCAAATTTTTTACAGTTAAATCATGATTAATAGGACTAAAATTATAGTCACTTATTTGAAAAATTACAATAACTCACTTTATTTTATGTCCATCCTTGTAACGGCAGGCCAAATAGTAAAAAAATAGAGATATGTACAAATTGATAGATACAGGATGACAATAATAGACGTATAAGTGTTTAGATAGTAAAAGTGTAATTGTTGAAATTGACAATAGTGTAAAAATATAATGTACTTTTTTTATTAAGCTAGATGCCAGGGAATGTAGAAGGGAGAAGAATAAAAAATACTATTCTTCTGAATTTGTTCCTTAAGAAAAATAGACGATGCATAAATGTATTAAAGCATTTATAAATGATTCAATCAGGGTGAATTAAAAAATTTAGAAACATACTACTAGTTTGAAGTAGAAGAATGTGTTGTTATTGACGTATACCAAGGAATGGGAATGTTGACATCGACCGATGTATTGATGTAAGGTAGATGTAGGACGTTGCTGGTTGGAGTTAATAAATTGGCTGCAGCGGATATCTGCATAATTGCTGTTATCTATTGCTGAAATATGTAGGGCTGCAGTGTCGAAGATCTAGTTAATAAGGTTAGACTGGTGTGGTGTTTCGAGCATTCAAGGATATCTAAAAAGAGAGCTTTCTTATAGATAAAGTAAAACATTTAATGCCCGATCAATAATTATCTATAGTGAATTCACTTGTGATATTCGTAAGAGCAGTTGAGTGAGAGGTTTAGATAAGCTATCAGAGTACGTTTTAGATGACAGGAATATATATGACCGACATTAAGGTTGAACATAGAAAGTAATTTTAAAATCAGAATATGATCAATGCATGTCTCAACTTGCGTAAGGAGTTCTATGCTTAATTAATATGTTACCTGAGCTAGTTTTGGATAAGTAATAACTATGACCGAATACATAACCCTACTTGCCTTGGGTTCAACCAGTCTGACATATCATGGAATACAGTTTTATGCACGCTTAAGTGAAAGACATTTATCATGTTTAAATGATCATTTCGCCACGCTAAAATTACAAAGTGAACGTTCAAGGAAAAAATCTATGCCCGGTACCATAACAACTATTGAATTGAAAAGTGAATAGATTGAATCAGAGATGTTTTGCGTTATTTTGTAATCAAGTCGGTGTCCGACAAGTAGTAATTGAACATCAAACTTTATCCAATTTACCCGTCGCTTTGGCAAAATGTACACAGTTTCTCTTGAAAAAATATTGGTGTTTTGCCACAGCATTCTAGATTTTTCAGTGTAGCATGTTATTCAAGTTTTGTCTTCCTTAACTCTAATACGTAAAGACTTGTTTTCAATAACCTCAAAGACAGTAATGTAAGAATTTAATTCAGGAGCTCTTGGCGATGCTATGGCTTAGCGCACCGTCATGTTACTTAGTACCATATTTGTTATCGAATAAGTCAAGATTTCTTATCAGTAAAACTACCAATGTTTTATACTAAAATGCAAAACTTCTATTTCAAATAACATTGTATACAAAAATGCCAGCTCAATTGTTATTAATCTCAAGCAAAACTGAATGGATCATAACATGTTCATTACTTGAGCTTTAATAACATTTATTCTATTAGCAATTTAATGTCGCCAAAACTTCCTTGAACCATAATCTTCTAGCTGAATGCATGAACCGAACGTTTATGTTTGCTGTTTGCTTTATATTTGTTGATAATGTATTGACGCACAATTTTTATTTTTTAGGAAAGCAGTAGTCAGTTCCTTGATAAGAAAAATGTGTCAGACAATAAACTGAGTATCTACTATTGCATCAGATGTGTGATCTGGTATATTATGATTACACGAATAGAAGAGTAATCTAGAGAGGTACTTAACGATATTTTAACTTTCCGAATGTTTCAATATCAAATTCATTAGGTAACGTGAACAGTATGAACCACTTGACTCTTTTAAAAAATCGCGATTTTAGTTTTTAATTATTGTTTGGTTGCTTTTTTAAAATATAAAAATTTGGTGTGATAAACTCACACAACTTCCTTTTACAGTGATCTTCTAATTAGCCAAAATTTTGATTTTTAATTTTTAAGCATTTGTCAATTTTTTTCACAAATGACAAATTCTACAGAACCCGTACAAAATAGAACGTTAGTTGAAAAGACAAATTATCTCTAAAATTTTAAGCCGAATTCAAACATGTACCGGGCGAACTATTTAATATAGGAGTTAATAAAAAATATAAGAAATCAAAGAAACCCATTTTAAAGGTATTCAACTGAAAATCACTTATCTCACATAAAACATTTAATAATAATATAAAGTATGAAAAAAATTGCTATAGCCGTTTTTGAAAAAATCGAAAAAACTGAAAAATCATAAGAGTAAACTTCCGGTTATGCGTTTTTTTCAAAAGCTTGCTGTAGCATCTAGATAGTACACAAAACTTATATATGAAGTTTCAACGTCATACCTCTTTTCGTTTTTGAGATATTCTGTTCACTTGTAGACACACATACAGACTGACAGACCAATGAACAAAAACATATTTTTTGGGTTCAGGGGACGTGAAGATCTGCTGAAAACTCAATTTCGAATTTTTGGGGTAAATCTAATACTTCATTTATTCTAAAAGGAAGTTAAATGTATATACTGTTGTAAATGGCGGTTTGCTTTATATTATAAAGGTTACTTTAAATTAGAGATTTAACAACAGGGAAAATCACCACACAATTCTTAGGTTCTTTTTTACTGTGCTAACTTTGCTTGTCAGTAACTTAGGCTAATTAAAAATGAAATACATTTATTACTTTTCAAAATAAATGGTTAAATGTCCCTGTTTATATTTTATTGAACTGCAATAATATCTAGCTCTCGGAAAAACACAAAACTTTTCTCAGGTGAGTTCAGAATTTGACTATATTTAAAATTTATTTTAAATTTTAGACTATTTGTCCCAAAGTAGCTCATATGCACGCTTATAGTAGATAATATTTGTAACCTCAATCTGACAGCTGAACACAGAATTTTTGCCAGTCCAATTAACGTTAATTTGAATGTTTAAAATTGTGAAATGAAGCAAGGAAACCTCAGGTAAATTGATTTAATTATCGCGCTTGGTAACAAACCTCCACGAATTTGTTTATAGGTGTGACGTAGATAGACGCCAACAATCACTTGTTTCTAGTGGTTTGGAAATTCTTGCAAATTCGCAGATTTTGATGACGCTATGCTAATTATGAACATTGGAGCGCAGCTGGACTCGTTCTTTAGGCTTTAATCTCGGACCTCAACAGCTTTCCAGAACCACAACACTTGAATAATAAGCAAAATCTTACCTCGTAACTTCTATCCGAACTTGGGTATGGAGATGGTCGCAGGTGACGCCGTTGATATATCCTCTTGTAGACGCTTTCCTGGCAGCAAATCTTGATTGGAATGCTCTTGCAGACCCCTCTGATGTGCTGGAATGCTGACCTCTGGGTTTGTTAGCTTAAATGAGTCGTTGTCAAACTTCGGAAACTCCAGGTGTCCGGTGCCGATGTCCACTCGGAGGCGAATTGGAAAATTTACAACTTTTTTTGCGAAACTTGCTGCCAACGTTCCCACAGGTGCACGGTCACTTGGACATTAAAACTGAATATTTTTTATTGGGTAAAAATAATTTTTATTTATTCAAAACATTAATTTAAGGAGGCACAAATTTTGCCTCAAGCTTCAATAATTTATATTTCAATTGTTGTCCTCTTGTTTTCAACAAAACAGAATCACGTTGCATGATACCGTGATCTGCTTATGTTAAATGGAAATTAATTTTTATAACAAATACACATAAAAGGAGTAAAGTTTGATTACATGATTCTTAATATTAACATTTTCTTAAATCGAAAAATGGTCTTTGTCGCTTATTTCTAAAATTGTTCTTTCTCGTTACACTCACATGTTTTATAAATCACTGGTGTGCTTTTGCACTTTGTTTTTAGTAATGCACTGGTATTCAAGTTCACAATTTTTACTCGTCACTTGTTTTTCTTCGTTGCCTAATTCTGGACCGCTATTTGCAATTTCTATTTTATCTTTATCTTGCCTTCATCTACCTTTTAGATTGCTTGCCTTTTTCACTAGCCTTACTTTTATTAATAACTGCGCTCAGTCAGTATGCACATAACAAATTTTTTGTGTCAATTAATTTCGTTTGGTCTGGCTTTAAATATGCACAAACCTATCATTTTAATTATATTACTTTACTGAAACTTCAAATTCCAACCCTCTGAAATATGTTTTATTTATGCGTGCCTTTATCCGTCTAATTACTGCTTTTTGCATCTCATTACTAATGCATGTATAGTAATTAACATTACTAGCTTGGTAAGAGGGTTTTTACTGGCGAATAGAAGGATATGACTGGCGAGCCGCAGGAGAGCCAGTCACCTTTTTGAGCCAGTAAAACCTGTTATCTTGCGTGTATTGTTGAATATTTTATTTGTTCCTAACTTGTAAATAACTAGAAATTTACCATTTATTCAAAATGTCAAACTGACAAGCAACTAAATTCATCAATATGACACATACTAAGGAAGACAACTCTAACTTTGCAGGCTATCATTTATCTATGAGCACGCTTGTAAAACTGACAGTTAACTTGTAAAGATTTTACAAGTTAGTAACTTGTTAAAATAAACTTTCTTGATTAATACAGTGACTTGATAAATTGATGTTTACAAGTGAGAAATAAATAAATACTTTTATTACTATTTAAATTGCAATTACATAATCTTAACTCTGTGCTTTATTGACTTGGTTAAATATTTCGCACTGCAAACAGAGCCAAATTGTGGGTTTAAAACCATTTCAATACATAACACAATATCAATTTCACATCTGCCTTGTTTTACTTATTACTTATTGAAATTTACTAATTTCTGAATATTTTAACAATAATCCGTGAATTATTTATTTAGAATTATTGTATTCTATACTACTTGAGGTAACTGCGAAACCATAAGTAAATTTTACAAAAACAGTCAAACTTTTGAATATTTTGGAAAATGTTTATAGATATATTTTTATAGTACATATTTTTTGTAGCCCTCATGAGTTCGTAATTATTTTTTACGTTTATTAGTCAGATAGTACACCGATATGATTTAGAGGTTACGACTTTACAGAAATGATGAACTTTGGAAGACCACGCTTCAAAAGTACTGCCGGAGATAACACAGTAAACATTGAATCAAGTGGTTGCTGTATTTTACACTTTGTGACACCTTCATAATAACGGCAGGATGCAATTAGTAAATGGATTATATACATACTTAAATACAATTGTACTCTAAAAACATAAGTAGGTACATTTCATTTTTATAGTGTATAGACTTTTAGGTAATTAGTACGAGTTTTAGATTTTTGATTAACATCAAAATACATTTGCATTTGTGAAATTGCGTTTTAACCACCGTTTTTGATATTTATTAAACAAAGTGATTGGTACAGAAACGAATTTAACATCTATAGTTGCTAGCCGAACACAAAAAATTTGAATAACGTAATTTTTAAGCTCATAAACAGTATTATATGGTATAAAAACAGCTAAAAACATTTTTAGTAACTGGCATTAATAAACAAATTCTGAAAATTATTTTAACAAAAGGTGGGACGGTGTGAGCGAGCCCCTTATCGATACTTGCCACTGTTGACATGAAGTGGTTTTTGCCATGCTCTCTTTGGGATGCCAGCTTCTTTAGATTCACGCATTCAGCCTTGTTAAATTGTTGAAACGGTGCTTTCAGTGTAGTATGGTTGCTGTGAATTTGTTTATAAAATTAAATGAATATTTGCACCTACAATTTATTTTGGTGCCTGCCTTTTGTATAAAAATTAATTATTCTGGACGCACGTAACGGGTTTATCACAAGCAAAATTATATGAGGATTTTGTTTTAAACACATAGCAACTTAGAATTTATAAAATACAATTACACATCAGTTGGTTGGTGGGTGCATGGAAGTACACAATAATTAAATTATTTGAAGGTCAAAAAAGAAAACTTTGTGATATTACTGACTCTTGCAAACACTAGCTTAATTATTATTATAGAGCTCAACATTACAATAAAATACGCGAGGTAATTGAACACCTAACACAAAGTAATGTTGCTAACCTTTACCTCCACACCACTATTCTAAACCTTCAAAAAACTGCAACCCAGCGCTGCTGCTCCCCAGATGCCTCCAAGACGGCCGCTGCTTGAGGCTTGTCCAAAACCAAATTCTTTCGAAGAAGTTGTCTAATTACACCGAAACAATATAAATCAGCAATAAGTCTGGATGAAAACACCGTGCAGAAATGACAGCTATTTATTTACACTTAAATAAGTAATCTACCAACAAATTAAAACATACGCCAACTGAAAACAATCAACCTAAACTCTATAAATGGAATTGGACGTAGCGAGGTTTCCTCGTCGAAATAAGTTAAGAAGTCTCTGAGATTTCGGCGCTCTTTCCTTAATACCCACCAAAAGAAGGTAAATGCTTAAATCTGAGCCGTTAATTGACCGAAACTGACGTCACTTCTAAGAACAATGGCAATGACGTTTGAAAACTAAATGAACAAAATATAAATGCTAAATTACAAAAATGCTTACGATAATTATACAAAAACCTTACATTTAAACAAAAAAAGGAAATACCATTGTCTTCAGTGCATTGGTAGCATGGATGGGGCTTCGCCCCACATAAAACCCAGATGTGCTGCCTGAAATGTGACTTTACAGCCCTGCTGCATATGTCTGAATTCTATCTATAAGGGAGAAATTTTATTCACGAATATCTGCGCACACAGCTTGATGTGAACTTTGCATACTGCAATTTCGCACGAAATCGAAATAGTCCCCCTGCTCTGTAAGTGGAGGAAGGCTTCAATATGTCCAATAACATCTCCTCTAAGTGTTTGTTTATGTTATAGGCTATACGGAATCCTCATGGGGCATATTTGATGCAATAATTTGGCTTGTAACAGCTGTAATTTTACTGGTAAGTAAGTTCATAGCTCTAATGCGCACAATATTTAATTTTCTCTATTTGCAGGCTCCCAACACATGCTTCTCAGCTACTCTCCTTCATTTCTGCAGCTGCGGCCCCAATTTTGTGTTATCGAAAGTCCTCGGCTTCCATTGGATTTCAGACCAGTTCTGATACCAGCTCCAGCTTCGTTAGTGCACCGAGTATATGCTTTTGGGTATACTTTCCCGGTTTTACACGCCCTTCAACCGTAAACACTGTATGTTTAATTTTTTATAAGCGCAGATAAAAGCGAGCACTATATCGCACAAAAATTTTCCAACATGTTTTATTCTGTGCCCACTAAAGCCAACATGTAGCCCTATACATTTGCTGCCTCTTTGTGTGGCTAAAATGGGATATCCAAGTGTATTTCAACTTGGTTCTTCCAAAACATAACCGCACATTTTCTCGACAGCCAATGAAAGAATTCCGATCCTACTTGGTGCTGTGTGAAATATACTTTGCACTTGTGCTTTACCTAAATTAACTATGAGTTATGTGGCTACTATATACAATAATCTCCCTTAAGTTTACTTTTGAAACAAACGTATGCCCTAAATATGACTAATTTCAATGCTCGGCAAGTTGCCTTGCTCAAATAAAACGTTGTTAGCTACTCCTTACATTAACTTATAGGATCTCCAACGTAAAAACGAATATCACAGCAATACATAACCGCGACACATGTGCAGCGACTTCGGCAAGGGAGAGTTCGCCTAGGAAACAGGAACTAATTAAAGGAAAGCTTAGGTAGAGGTTTAAACTCGAGTTATCATTAGCGGAGAGTGCAGTTGGGTTAGAGAACGCTTATGATGTGGCATTATAGATTCAAATGTGTCAACGGATAGAAATTTGCATCCGAACCTTACAATATTTAAGAAAAAGCCATATCAGGGATCGAGTTTTGAACTTGCGACTTTAAGCTCGGCAGGCCAGCTTTATACCATTACATCATTGCGTAGGCATAGTAAAGAAGAGCCAGAATAAATAATTGGGCTAAACTGCAGACTCCGGGTCAAATTTTATTCGTTTCTCTTCTAATTTTGGTTATGGTTACTAGAGAAACATGGTTAATAATAATTAATATTAACAATAGTAGGGGGATGTGCCCCGGATTCTGCAGTTTTCCCAATAATTGAAATGGTATAGACATGTCCGGGGAATGTGGAAAAGTGGTATTCTAAAATTAATGACATAGTAGGGATACAGAAAAGATCTTTGCAGAAATGACAAGATTATCGAAGAACAGAAAACTATATAAGAAATGGGTAAAAGAGGTATATGTAGAATAATAGGAAAGACGACGTCCTATATTTAATTTGCTTAACCAATTTAGTCATAAAGAATAAAGTACAATTTTTGCAATGTCTACAATTGATTACAGATTTCTATTGTTGCTGTATACTTAAACTATAATTTACTTGAATTTTTAGATAAGGAAAAATTCATCCATTTCGTTTCTTTCCAATTCTTTTCAATATTTATTGCAATTATAGGAGGACGCAGCGTTAATTTACATTTTCGCAGTTAAATATTTTTATGCTGTAATGTTTTGTTGTGCTAAATTTATAAACAACACATTTTAATCTGGTTGTTAGAGTACCCCAGCGTTTTATAACTTTAATGCTGACTTGCAAATAAATGGCAGCATGACTTTTACTTTGTAATTCATGATGAAGCACATATTTTTAGAGTATAATCAACTACGTACTTTTTGAAAAAAATTAATCAAACATAACGTCAATTATTTAATTTTATAATTGGTTTTGCTCGTTACACCTCTTCGTCTAGAGGTATGGACTTGACATACTTACTCTTCTACATTCAATATTATCTTTCCATAGGTAATTCTATATAAACTGTTTAGCATTTATTCAAAATTCGGCTTCTAGAACTAAACTGCAGATTCTTTGCTCTCTACCCTACTATTATCAGCTTCTTCAATTATATCATCATTTAGAACACTTTTAACCTTGTAGTTCCGTTTTCATTCTACACATAGACGACATTTTCCTAGTAAATTATTGAAACATAATTTTGCAATTGCCAAATTTTACTCGAATTGCCATTTATGAATCGTAATATTTTTTTAAATATTTTTCTAAAGTTATGCAAGTTGCTTATTAGTGTAACCACTAATCATTTTTCTAGCTGCTATTAAACCGTACGTGTAATCCTCGTTCTGAGTTTAGCAATACCATTATCTTCATTTTTCTTTCTTCGGGTGGTAACTAGATGTTAGATTCGCTTCTTTCTCCAACTACGTACGTTGTTGGAATTTGTGTATTATTTATATTTAATGTCACTAAAACTTGAAGCATACCTGGGACAACTTCAAATTAAATAATTCTGTGGTGGCCAGGTTAAGAAATGTAGAAATGATTCTAAAAAAATAAATATCAAATGGACTAAGTAAAACGCAGTTTAAGAAATTCAGATCTAGGTTGGTTTTAATGGAAAAAATAAGACTCGTATTAAATGCTGAGAGTTTTTCGTGGATTAGGGAAATGAAATCCACTGATGTTTTTTATTATAATTATTTTGAACATAATAAAACTTCTATATAAGTTATTTCATGCTGTTATCACGGAGGTGTGTCAAAAAACGTAAATAAAACAACCACTTGATTTAATGTTTATTGCGTTATCGCTGGCAGTACTTTTGAACCGTAGCCGTGATTGATCAGTTATCTAAAATCATCTTGACCTCTAAGTAGTATCAGTGCCTTATGTAGCAAATAAACGGAAACAATTATTTATGAATTTACAAGGGTTACAGAAAATACGAATATAATAAAAATTTGTGAAATATCATTTTTTCAAAATTTTATGGAAAGCAAAATACAAACTACTCCAAAATAGTCTAAAAGACGAGCGAAATATTGTAATCATGAAAAAATCACTTTTCGAGGTTTCTTCAGATTTACCCTTTCAGGGTCCGTAGGTGACCAAAAACATGTTTTCTCCATTTCGTTTGTGTATCTGTCTGTCCGTTTGTTGGCGGTATAGCTCAAAAACTGCTTGTTGTAGAAAGACGATATTTTGCATGTGGATTAGATGTCTACCTGACACGAAGCAGAATATAGTCCCTGTCGAATATGTACAGGGTGAGCAGCTTCTGTTTGTTTTTGCTTTAACTCAAGAACTATTATCTACATAAAAGTAATATTCGCATGTAGCTCAGGTTTTTACCCTTAAAAAATTTATTTTTTACAATTTTTGGTTTCAAGATTTTCACTTGCGAGGAAAGTTTCGAGTAAAGCCCTTTACTGATTTTTTAAAGTTATTAGTACTAACTTAAGGACCTTGAGCTATCCCCAGTTTATGGTCAAACGACGGAGGCACATAAATAAGGCGTGTCTAAAAGTCCGCGTTCGTACGTGCAACTTATAATTGTTAGAAAAAGTTACGTGTAGTAATAAAGAATAGTATATTATGATACTAGTGTATAAGTACGCCTTTAAAGCACGTGCGACGAGTTTAAGAGCACGACGCGTTAGCGGAGTGCTTTTAACGTCACTAGTGCTTTAATGGCTCTTATACACGTGTATCATACGCTATTTTTTCTACGATCGTAACAGAAATATAAAAACTTAGTTCGGCGACACTTTTTCCGTCACATTGTGTTAGATATTCTAGGTTATGTTGACAGTACAACTTACGGCAAAGCGTATTTTAATAAATTATTAAAACACGCCTCCAACGGCAACGTGCGAATAAGACGTATTTCGGGCGCTAATATTAAGAGTGCTACAAACGTCGCTTATGACACTAGAAACAGTGCAAAAAGTTGTCATTTTGACACGATCATAAAAAAAAATTATTTTGTATGCATTGTTTTTAACAGATTATTCTTGAACATTGCGTGTGTTAAAGCTTTAAGTGTTGCGGAGAGGCTGTTGTAGACTTTGCTAATGTTATATTGAAATGACCTTTCAAATAGAGCTGTTTTGTGTTGTGGAGGGGTAATTTGTTACATGCCGAAATCGACGTTACGACATGAAACGACACAAAATCGGAAAATTCTCGGATCAATTGCCCCAATTACGTTAAGATGGGCTGTAACAAAGGTTGCCGGTTCACTAAGTGGAGAAGGGGGGTTCTTTGCAACCTTAATTAGGGCTACGATCCGGTAAACGAAATAAAGGTGTTAAATGCTAGAAGCCAGAATTTTACTAGATCGGGGGAAATACAGGTGGGATCATCCAGAAAGTGGAAGAGATGGCCCAACCTTTCTGATTCAACCTTGGCAGTGCTTGACCTACGATTCAACGAGCAGCTGTGCTAAACTTACTTTACTTGCATTTGCTTACAGCTGACTGAATCACTTTACAGAGAAAAATACACAAAAACACACATGCAAACACACATCTACTAAAGAAAAGCACAACTAATTGAAAATGAGCTATATTAACATAGAGCAATAAACATCAAATGGATTACTCAAAAAAAAGTTAGTGTTGTTAATTGCGCAACGTAAATACAGGCGGTAAATTTGACAGCAATCGACATAACTGCATCAGAAACGGTAACAACTTTAATTTACACAAAGAAACTACCTTCAAACAATAAATGTTGACGTAAACAACCAAATCTGACTCAATGACGCTAATTACTTTAATCTCGCAACGTTAAACTAAGTACAAACATTAAAACTTGATGGTAAATACTCAAATCGACTTAAAACAGTGACAATAGTTCAAAGGATAACTTTTAAATTATCGACAACGCTGCATAACATGGCGACATTTTGAAAATTACGTTTCACTGCACAAAAGCGGTTGTTAAAATTACTACAACATAACACAGTACCTTGCGGGATTCAGCTTGCTACGGTGACGGTGTCCAAAGGAGCTGCAGGTCGGCTCCAAGCGACTGCCACAAAATACTTGAAGAAACTGCGGGAAATGGCATAAGGTGTGGTCTGTCAAGTGGGCCTGGAAGGTGTTATATCCCCAGAGAGTAGAACGAAGAACGTAATCAATAGGAAATGGTTGCGGCACGATAACGTAGCTTCATCACAAACGCATTATCACAGAAGCGGTTTTTAATTAAAGATCCGCCCAAGTTGACGACTCGGAGCTTGCCCTAAACGGTACGGAAATTCCTCAGCTAAACCTTCACGCAAAACGTCAGTTACAAGATCAAGACTTGATGGACAACACACATTCAGCTTCACCACTTAATAATTTCGACTTCCGGCGAAGACCCCCAAGGGCCTTCGCCGCAGCAGAACCAACGAGCAGTTCTGTCCAACTCATAAAAAAACATAAGAATTGCGTCATTGTGGCGCAATATTAAATCAGAATTTCGCATGAAGAACGGGGGAGTCCCGGCAAACGACAGGCGATGCTCCGGCGCCAAAAACAATTAAAATAAGATAAGCCGACTTACGTCATCCATGCGGCAAACAAACACATCTGAATTTAAAGCAAGAATATGTGAACTAATAAAGTTCTGCCCAAAACATGATGAAAAAAATGGGCCGGGAAACGCTAGTATTTGAAAGGAACAAAATTACGTTTTAAGACATAGATATACTATCAATTTGAGCGTAACTGAAATGGGAAAAGTACTAAAATTTAGGCTACAAAAGCGGAAAAAGGCGAAAAACCGCTAAATGCAAAAATTTTCCTTAGAAATTATACCTTTATAGCTTAGATTTAAATTATACATATCTGTTCTGAATTTTGTCTTATTGTACAGAGAAGGAGGTGTTTTTTTTCAAATATAATTTTGTGATATAAAAAAGTTGTGCTAAGCATACAGATGTTTTCCATATTAAGCCAATTTGCTACAGGTAGTTTATATGAAATGTGATCATATTTACGTATGCTATAAATATATCTTAAACATGAATTTTAAACTCTTTGTATTCTTTTAGATGTGTCTGAACCAAGACAAGTGGAATATTTTTCTGAACTGCATACAAAGTTAGACAGCAGAAGTGCCTCGCACAGCATCTTCTTTAGCGGTTGGTCTAAATACATTCTATGGGGATATAGTATTTAAAGATTCATATAGCTTGTTTGTATAC
The DNA here is from genome assembly GCA_940337035.1 of Agriotes lineatus. Taxonomy (NCBI): domain Eukaryota; kingdom Metazoa; phylum Arthropoda; class Insecta; order Coleoptera; family Elateridae; genus Agriotes; species Agriotes lineatus. Next base: position 27,791 of record CALNHX010011898.1, read on the forward strand.
ATTTATTAGTATGCTCTTTTGTACCTGAATTTGTTGTCCAATATTGGACTCAAATTTGTTGCACTACTTTTGCAGGCAAGATGTCATTACCAATAGCCACATTTAACGTATTTTGTATGTTACAACGATCACCACCTCTGTCAAATAGAATTACATAAGACTTTGAAGGATTTAGCACTATTGCATGTTTAGATGACAGGTCGAAAAACTGATTTGGACAGCTACATTGTAATAAGACAAGTTAAAAGATTTATATATATGTGTATCATCAGCGTACATGTGTATTTTATTGAATAAAATGTAATTATAAAAAATGTATGTATAAATCGTATACAACAGAGGCCCTAAAATTAAACCCAGTAATCTGTTATTAAAATAATTTTGAATTACTGCACTTGCTGAAAACCCACTATAATGCAATATTGAAAACAAAAAATGTTGGTTTATAGAAGCAAATGCCTTGCTGTAATCAATTAATGTAAGAACTTTTCCGTGTTCAGTTGCTCGTAAAATGTCATCCGTTATGCTGAGTAGTGCAGTAGTTTAGCTATGTTATGAACGAAGGCCTGATTGCCAATCTGATAAGTTAAAAATTGTAAATAATGTCTTATTTGATCATTCAGGATTTTTTTAACAGTGTTGGTAAAGGTGGGAAAATACTAATTGGCTTTAGGTCTGAATACTCTTCTGGATCAATAATCTTGGGTACGGGAATGACTGATGCATTTTTTTCAGCGGTCTAAGAAAATCATTTCATGAGGCAAACATTGACAATGTGTGTTAGATACATATTTAAGAATTAAAGGTAAATATAATCATGTTTATATTTTTAACCATCGGAACCAACTGCGTTAGTTTTTATTTCTAGAATTAGTTGCTGGCGGCTTCCTTGACACTGTTTCAATTTTAATATATTTTGTTGATTTCATTATTAAATTTAAGTAAAACTGTTTTAAAATCATTTTCAATTTGTAATGTTGGCACATTATCTATAAAATAAGTATTTTACATGTTCGGGAG
>CALNHX010011899.1:0-28803 GCA_940337035.1 Agriotes lineatus
CGCTGATATTTCTTTTATTGGTCAAGAAACGGAAAAATTCTGGATTTTCATTGGTCACTTTTTGACAGATGACAGGTGAATTAAATAGTCACATTTATTCATTCCTGGTTGCCAAAAATTAAATAATTTTTTTATACCACCGAATCTATGACCAATCGGTGTCCCATTCTTTTTGGGATACCCTGTGTTTTATAAATCACACAATATTGAAATTTTAAAAATTAAATAATGTAAAGCGCAAAGTTAAAAATTGCAAAGTTGTTTTAAGAAATAGGGGCCAGGATGTGACCATAATTTAATACAAAAATTACATTACATTACAGAAGCCCCCCGGCACCATATCGAATATATTTTTTAAATGGTAAGGGGGTCATGTGACACCTTATACGAAAGGTTTCATTGGGTAGAACTCGTATCTATTATTTCAGAAAATGTTGATGATTCTTAACAAAATGACTCCTGCTTTAGTATTTCTGCTTTTCACTTTGGCCAATACTTAACTGTTTATTGAAATGTTGTTAAAACTGATAATAATTACATTATTATAATTGTTAATATTGCAATTCTTTCTTAAATGCATTTGAAAATTATTCTCCTTTAAAATGTTATGCAGTGTTTCAGAAATCATCCCACAAATCAACCTAGCCTTGTAGCAAGTATGCCAAACCACAAAATTGGACAGTAACTAAGTCTAATAACTCGAAGTGTTAGTGATAGTAATTAATTTCTTATATATTTTTTATTAGTGAAAATCAGAAATGACTAGCGCTCTTGAAGATAAAGTGGAAACAATTTCCATTTTTGGAGAGGCTGATAAAAACTACTGCTCATGTATTTAACGAAATCTTTAGTACTAACGGCACAATATGACAAAAGTATTTAAAACAATAATTTCCAAATTGATAAATATGGGAAGTGTAAAAGATGCTCCAAACACTGGCATGCAACGTAACTCCTAAAGAAACTCTAATAGATCTTATTGGTGAGATAGTAGTTTGCCCTGAACAAACCACCAAGCACGTAAAAAAGTATGTGACGTTTTCAGAACATCTGCGAAAAGTAAAAAAACATAAATTACACTGATATAAAATCAAATGTTACATCAGTTGCTCGAGGAAGATCCCGATTAGAGATCGTATATAACGGGTGTTTATTAGAATTTGTGGTCTAGTCGGCTTTGGAATTGATGAAGTCATATCGTGCATTAAGTCATATGGCTGATAACTGACACTGGTGACACTGTAAGTCTATGTGAAATTCGAGGTTAGCAGGCTAGGTTTTGCGTCAGTTTTGACACAGACTGGCGCAAAACCTAACCTGCTAACATCGAATTTGACATAGACTTACAGTGTCAGTTATCAGCCATATGATTGAATGCACGACATGACTTCATCAGTTGCCAAGCCGACTACACCACAAATTCTAATGAACACCCTTTACTTTGTGTTATATTTATGATTATTTTTTTCGTAGCGATCTCAACCAATCAGAAGGCTCAATTAGGTTAAGTTATCTTGTATAATTTCGATTATACAAAATCGATTATACTAGAGTAACTTCACTAGGCAACGCAATACATAACTTTTGTCAACTTGATGTTGTTTTCATGGAGATGACTTTCAGCTAGGTTAATACAAACAAATCGAGCTGCCAATAAAATATTTATTTGTTCTTAATATTAAAAATATTTACTCAAAAAATAATCAAATCGAATACAATGCGTACTTCAAACGGGTTATACGTCTCAAACTTCCTGCACAATAACAAATCGTGTCAGTTTGACAGAATAATCCTCCCGCTGACGCGGTCGGACTATTTAACCTGTCAAACTGACACTTTTTTATTATTGTGCAACAAGTTATCGACATATAACCCGATAATATCGAAGTACTTATAGTATTACTTCTGAAAATATGGGAGCCCAAAGTTTGATTATTAATTTCTTTAATATTCAGTATTAGGATAGAAAAACATTACCCACTTAAAGATAATAGTATGAGTGTAAATACTTGTAAATAATTTTTCTTATTTTAAGAACAGAAACTCAAAAAATCTTAAAATTCAGAATTTAAAAAAATCAAAAATATAACACAAATAATGTTTTCCTTAATTTTCTTATAACCAGGGAGTATATTTTAACAACGTACCATCGAATTAATACGTAATTTTTTCGACACCCTGTATACTAAGAAATGAACCATTGGATCCACAAATCAAGAGCCACGTGACTTAGCAACAATATATTTCATTTATTTTATTTGAAAGAAGTATGCCAATCAAAAAGCTGACATTAACTAACCTGTCAAATGACAAGAAAAAAATAATTAATGTAGAATTATTAAAATTTGAGTTTTTCCGGCTAAATTTAGTTAATTTTTCTAGTTCTAGTATGTTTCTAGATAATGGTAAAAAGTATTGCAAATGACTTATGTGAATTACGGTTAGAAAAAAAGATGTGTTGAAATCTTGTGTTATGAAAAAGCGTGCTTATAATATTAGGTATTAACTGTAAATCTGGTATGAATACGAATTTAAAGCTCGACAACCAATGTTAGTGAATTTGAAGTCACGTAATCCAACTTCCCTAGCGGAAATAGTAATTTATAGCATTTCATTTGGTAATGTACTACATTTCTAAATTCAAAATCGTTGAGAAATGCGGTACGTTTCTGCATTAGCAACACTTTTCTGCATAGCAGCAGCGATTCGTTTTACGTTTGACAGTATTGAAGTGTGTTGTTGGTGACACTGTAAGTCTATGTCAAATTCGAGGTTAACAGGTTAGGTTTTACATCAGTTTTGACACAGACTGACGCAAAACCTAATCTGCTAATCTCGAATTTGACAGACTTACAGTATCACCCACAATACACTTCAGTACTGCCAAATGCATAATATCAACTGGAGCTGCTTATTGTGCTTTAGTACATAGAAACGAGTTCTGCTCAACTTGGTTATGCTTTGACATTTAATGTCACTTTTATGTAAAAATTTAATATTTTACATTTCTTATTAAATGCGATAAAATAGTATACGCCACACGTTAGAAAAGTGGTTTTACTGAACTCGTATGGCCGTTTAAGTACTCGCTAACGCTCGTACTCAAACCAGCCATACTTGTTCAGTAAAACATCACTTTTCTAAACTTGTTCCGTAAAATACTATTTTGTTCCGAATAACATTAGCCTGAATAGTTTTTAGTAGAGTACTTTCACCATCGATTCGTTCATTTTCCTCTATTTCAGAATTTTCACTTATAATACCTTGAGTAGTCAAAGTTATGTCAAATATTTTTGCTGTGGTATCACGAATGTCCATTGCGCTTAGGTTCGAACCTAAGTAGTGAAGACTGGTGAATTAAATAGTCACATTTATTCATTCCTGTTTGCCAAAAATTAAATAATTTTAGTATAGCATTGCATTTCAGTATCGTTCATGTTTAATCAGCAACTGATCATCCGCAAAATGTTGATTGCATAAACGGCTTGTTGCCTTGAAATTCTTAATTTTGTTGTTGTTTACCCAAAGACGCTTTATTTTCTCATTCCTAAGAAAACAATACAAAGAATATCCCTGATCTGTTCGATTTTTACAAATAATCGATGAACAATCAGTCACTGCACAATATGTTTTATGTTTAATTTAAAGGACTGGCGGATTAGAAAGAATAGTGTTGCTTGTCAAAAGCATTTTTAAAAAGCCGATATAAAGGAGCGATAAGGCGAAGAGACTTGTTTCGAGTGAAATGCCATTAGTTTCCAAGCAATATTGCCATTTTGAAGAAATTACTGTTCTAGATGAAGTCAAAAATAGTAGCTATTTACTTGAAATGAAGGACGAGGTACCTATCCATTAGGAATTGTTTTTAAATCGAATATTACGGTGAAGTGACGCACTACGATGTAAATAGCAGCGATTTTAAAGATTTATTTTCTGAAACCGTTATTTGAAGTAGGATTTTTGATGGTCATTTTAGTACGGAAAGTAGATCTTTACGAAATTAATCGACTAGTCAAGAAATTATACTTACCCCATTCACTCCATTTCTGATTTTTAGCAGGCATTAACCATTAATATTTTTACCAGTGTACCAATTAATAGTTACAAAAAGTTGCTAATTACTCAAAATGACATTGACATTTTTTTCAGTGGTCTGTGTGTCTGTCTGTGTGTCTGTCTGTCTGTCTGTCTGTGAACAGAATATCTCAAAAACGAAAAGCGGTATGGCGTTGAAACTTCATATATAGGTTTGTGTACTATGTAGATGCGACAGCAAGCTTTTGAAGAAAATCGCATAACCGGAAGTAGGTGTTTACTCTTGTGATTTTTCAGTATTTTCGATTTTTTCAAAAACGGCTCTAACGATTTTTTTAAAACTTTACATTTTTATTACATTTTGAATGTGTATTGATGTGAGATAGGTGATTTTCCAGTTGAATACTTCTAAAATGGCTTTCTTTTGTTTTTTGTCTATATTTTTATTAACTCTTATTTTAAATAGAACACCCAGTATATTTGTCTCTTCAACTAACGCTCTATTTTGTACCGTTTTTGCAGAATTTGTAATTTTTGAAAAATTTTGACAAATGGTTAAAACATTTTTGGCTAATTATAAGATCACTGTAAAAGGAAGTTGTGTGCGTGTATCACACCAGATTTTTTTCAATTACAAAAACACGCTATTGGCACCTACGTAATGCCATTATACAAAACGACAACAAACCCACACCACTCAATCTAAAGAATCATACAAAACAGAATAACGAGAAAATCACAAACAGTGAACAGGAAATCCTTAAGATGGTAGACATCGGCACCACTTGAAGAAGAAGGGGATCAGATGATAAAAAAACTCAACTATAAAAAATGCATAATAAAACTAACCAACTTACCAAACGATCTATGTAAGCTCTGAAACAATGCAACAGAAACCATGTAACACATTACAAGAGCATGTAGAACAATAGTCCTAATCGAGTGCAAACACAGACACGAGCAAACAGCATCATCATTCATCAGAAACTCGCACTCAGATATAATTTCAATTGACAGACCATAATGCAAACACCAACCAGAAACAATATTAGAAATTTGTAATTATAAACTCTACTGAAGCCGAACAACACTGACCGACAAGGCAGAACATTATATCCGACCAGACATAAGAGCATCAAAATCTATGTCCAGTTGCAAAAAGGTACAATTTTAAACACCTGTAGAATAGTCCGAAAAATTTTTCCAAGCTTTTCCATCTGTACGTGATTGGCTGTGGGCCATCTATCAGATCTCTAGGAAGCGATATCGTTTGTGGAAATAATAATAATATCTGACACAATTAACATTGAATACGTAATCCGCTCAAAATAAATGTTCTGGTTAAGTATCGGAAATGTTTCTCTTATCTTAAGCGTTTTCGATCATAGTCTTCTGGAAAATTAACCCATTACGCTGTATTAATTTTACATTTACTTATATTTCAAATTTTGGGTTTTTTATGTAGAACGTACCTATTCAAAAGAAATCTGGTAAATTCTGAGTTAAAAAAAGTAAATTACTGATACAACTACTATTACTTTTCGAGCCAATATTAAGGAGCCGCAAAGTAAAGAGACTATTTAAACTAATGGTATGGCATAACAATACAGTTCAAGGTTAAGGCAGCAATGTAATTATTTAGGTGAAATAACTGCACTATTTATGTAGAAAGTGAAAGTGCACCACTAATTGGAAACTCAATAAAAATAATTAATACATGATGAAGGTTATTTTAATGCAATATTTAGCTTTACCCTTTGCTGAAACTAGGAAATAACTAGCTTAACTAAAAGCAAATCTTTTTTAGCTGTCAGAAGTTTACAATAAAAAATTGGGCAATTAAAGAAGTGATATTTGCATACATTCCATGGAACACATTACTTTGGTCGGGTTATTTCCAAATTGTTTTGACCTCTTGAATTTTCGTATGCAGTTCGTTAAATTGTTAATTTTATTTGTTCCAACATTTACTAAACCTTTTTTATCCAACACGTCCTTACAAATTAAAAATATATAATTCAAATTTCCTAGACTCATTAAGTATATAACAACAACTTCTGCTTTTTAATAAAAATAATCTGCAGAAATATATTTATTTATGAAACTTGTACCAATATTTATAGAAGTTTTAAAACGTTGAAAATAAAAAAACCAATAACTCAACTCTTATTCATTTTCAAAAAGTGTAAATAAAATAATGGACTTCCCAACACTTGCTAGATATATTGCGTGACTTTTTAAAGATTGGAATAAAAACTTTTATAAAATTATGATATAATTTTACGAGCTGGAAGAAAATAATAGTGGTTTTGTAGTTTTAAGATAGACACAAAGCATTTTTAAGATCTTTTTTGGAATATGCGCACGAGGGGCTTGGGTTTTTACAGTTTTTATGTGACAAACATATACCACCAAATACTTAAGAATCTAGATTGTATTACTTTGCATAATGAATACTTCGTAGTTACACTATGTTTCTTGTTAAGAAAAATTATAATAAAATTATATGTAAAAATGTTTTTGGTGTATTCACCCAAACGTATAAAAAGTATTAGAAAAATAATTACAATAATTACATCGTTTCGCTAATTGCTAACGTCACAACTTTTACCGGCATTCAACATTCTTACGTGTGTTAACCTCCAAACAATAAATTACAATAATTACCATAAAGAAATGAAAGTAAACAACTAGTAACCCGTTGAAAATGCACAACGTACTACATTTTGTTATAGTAACGAAAATCAATACTAATTAGGCTTTGTACGTGATAAAAAACCTTTAACTTTTAATTGCTTATCAATTACCCATAGTTTTAACACCATACTACTATTTTGATAGTTTTATTTGCAATAAAAGTTCATCATTCATACGTATTTCTGAACAACAGCATTATTTTTTAAATAAATGTTCGAATATACATTCACCTCTTTATATTTCCAGAAATATTTAAAATCACTAAATATATTGCGTGTAAAATATATTAAAAAGTTATTGCCATGCAATACTTACGTTAGAACAAAAGTGCTTAAAAACCAAATGCCCACCAGGGGTGGCCAATAGTGCAACTTGAAGTATTCCTTAAATATCATCATTTATACATAGTATATCTTCAGCAATGAGAGTAATTCACCACAATCACTATATGTTCTTACAGAGCAGCGCTTGCTTACTTTTAAGTTAGCGAACATTAACACTGACCGTCTTGCAGCTCTTCTGCTTTGGTTTGAACTTGTGGTAAACTCGTTCCTGTTTTTTCAGTGACGTAGTAAAAATAGCAACGTTCCATCCACTAAGCATCGACTACCGTTAGTCGATATCGATATGAATCGGTATTTAGATTCATACAGAGGATGTTGGGTGCAATCATCCCGAAAAAAAGAGTTTTAACGAAACAATTCAATGCCTATAAAGATAATCAATACATTTATACGAGAAACAAACTAAAAAGTTGCCTATGAATGTAATTATAAATAATTGCTACTATAATTAACGAAACAAATGTAAGGATGCTGCTGCGTAAAATAAGTATAATTTGACGCAAGGAACATATTTTAAAAAATGAACTTGAACGTTTAAAAACCGGTCAAACATGCTTTTTTACGTATGCACGTTGTAAGTAGGTACACCTATATTACGCATATACCAAGCGTATCCAATAATTACTAACGTACGGTAGTCAAGTTGCTGTAAAAAAAATAAATAAAAATTGTAAATAAATTAGCGTATTTACCTTATTTACAATTCACTTATTATAAATTTAGATATTTCAGACTAAACTCAGGGTTGCCAACACTGTCATTTTGACCCTAAGACTTCGAGTTTGGGAGTCATTCTTCGCGCTTCCGGTTTTCAATAATTCTTCGGGTTGATATTCATATCCGCAAAAAAATATTCACTTATAATACTATAAGTACTCAAGGTTATGTCGATTATTTTTGGGGTAGTAGGTATCATGAATGTCCATTGCGTGTGGATACAAATATGACGAGTTGCGGAGCAACGAGTCATATTGCACACGCAGTGAACGTGAGTGATACCACCCCAAAAATAGTCTGCCTAACTTTGACCACGAATAGTATTCGGAGGACTATTCAGTGAACCAAACCCATTTTCCAAATTAAAAATGTGTATGAACATCTTCAATAAATATTTGTTCAAAATAGTCACTTGAATACTAATAAAAGGTGTTCATTAGAATTTGTGGTCTAGTCGGCTTTGGAACTGATAAAGTCATGTCGTGCATTAAATCATATGGCTGATAACTGACACTGGTGACACTGTAAGTCTATGTCAAATTCGATGTTAGCAGGTTAGGTTTTGTGTCAGTCTGGGTCAAAACGTCTAGTTGATATCGATTCTTTAGATAAAATCTTTGTGTAATGCCAATGTATTTTGTGGTTGTCATTTCAACCATGTTCTGCAATTTTAGATTTATTAAACTCGTATGTTTTAATTAAATTTTTGTGTGCTTTAACCGTCACATGTGACAGCCTTGATGTTTCACCGAAACTAATATTCTTCATTTTGTAGTGTAAGGAAATACTTAAGGGTAATACCACAAGCAGTGGATATATTTTTGACAAATATTTTGTCGTTTCCATGTAAATTATTGCGTTTAAATTTCGCGATACAAAATTACATCAAAAATGTCACGAGCCGAAGGCGAGTGACATTTAAATGTGATTTTGTTGAGTGAAATTTGCAATAATTTCTATGGAAATCGCAAAATATTTCAAAAAAATATATACACTTCGAGTGGTATTTGGGACGACTATTTAACAATATAACGATTAACTTTATTGAAAAATAATCCAAGAATTAATATAATTATTCATTCTCAATTAAATTCAGCGGAATATTTCCAAAACACAGCATTTTAAAATTTTTAAAACAAGCCACACAGTTTGTTGGGGTTTTAAAATGCTGCAACCTATGGACAGTGCTTACATCGTTGGATGAAATGTTGCAGTTTATTGTTTCACCAATAGTTTCTAGTACCTTGTAAATGTTTTCATTGGCGTTCTCCGGAACCCTTTGTATCTCTAAATTATCAATAGTTGGTCGTTACCCGAGTTCGATCATTTTTTCGTTTTGAGACTTTAGTTCTCTTTTCAACGAAGTAACTTCGGAACTCATGTTATTAATAAACTTTATAGCGGCTTCAACATCACTCATCTCGAATTTAAAGGTATTGATTTTATCAGAGAAAAGCTGGACAAAATTAGTCATATCAGTTTAAGTTGCTTTCCAATCAGATATTTCGGTTTTCATTTCACTTAAAAATCTTAAAATTTCCTGGTAGTTATCGGTAGCTTTAGTAGTCAATTTTGTGGAGTCACATTTCCAGGAAAGATTTTCTTTTTATACAGGGTGTTCGGTAAAGAATGAACCAAACTTTAAATATAGTTAATTTCGACAAAAATAAGCTGATTTAACCCAACTTACCTCAGTCCAAAAATTAGCACTAACGGAGCTACAGGGTGTAAAAGTTAAAAAAAATAAATCAAATTTTTTTAATATATTTCGATCACTTCCAGATAATTTCACGAAATTTCGTATCCGGAGGTTTTTTGGCATGAAAAATTCAAATGATCAACAATTCAGTTGTATTTTCTAGAGGGCGCCTCAAGCGACCATTATGACACTGTTAAACCTCTGTAACTTTTCGTGTCACGGTGTATGTCATTTTCGACTGGAAAAATTTTTTAATTATCTTTTCTGCTTAAAAAAATATATCTTATTAAACTCGCTAGAAGTAACGATTTCCCAGGAAAACGCATCTAAAACTGATCATGCGTGTAAATTATCCTAAAAAAAAGTCAGATTTTTGAGTAAATACTTTGACATCCTGTATCTTTGTTATTATAGACTTTGGTGGTAGGGTAAGCTGAAGTAAATCAACTTATTATGGTCTATCTATTACGTTGTTGCGGTATGGCCCATTATTTAATCAACAATCTGACTTTACTTTAGGATAATTTACATTCATGATCAGCTTTGGATGCGTTTTTATGGTAAACCGTTGCTTCTAGCGAGTTGCAGCGGTTTAACAGTGTCCTAATGGTCGCTTGTGGCGCCCTCTAGAGGATACAACCGAATCGTTGATAAATTTCAATTTTTCATACCAAATAATCTTCGGATACGAATTTTCGTGAAATTAGCTGGAAGTGATCGAAAGATATTAAAAAAATGTGGTTTATTTTTTTCAACTCTGTCACACTGTAGCTCCGTTAGTACTAACTTTTGGACTAAGGTGAGTTGGGTTAAATCAGCTTATTTTTGTCGAAATTAACTATATCTGAAGTTTGGCCTATTCTTCACCGAACACCCTGTATAAATTCTGATGTTTTATTAGTGATAGCCACTCATCCTGAGTGATACAACTTGTTGCAGGTGCAGTATACAACACCGGGTTTTTTCCGGTTAATTGAGCCGCTGCAGATATTACAAGTGCTAGTCATGTACTGTTTGAGGCTTTCGCGGTTACTCGAATTATTCTCCTTAGCATAGAATTTCGGCTTAGACCGCGTAGTATTTGTATATGAACACCCAGCATTTTCTGGCTTAATGTGCCTTGCACCTTGTGAAGTCGAGCAAAAACCCGCGCGATGGCCATGCTCTTTGGTGGCTCGTGTTGTTTGAGTATCTTGAGAACGAGGATACTTAGGCAGATTTGGCCGTTTTGCTGTTTGTGCATCCATATTCACTAACGTTTCTCAAGACTTTGCAGCTTGCATCATCAGAGTGAAAGTCGCACTAAGAACCGAAGGTCGGTGTGGAGCTATTTATAGTCCTCTGTGCCAGGCGCGCAGAGTGGCGTAACGCTGGTTGGTCATCCGAGTGCAACGTAATCCGTGGGGCGTGGCCGTATGACGCACAAAACCGACAATTGCTCGGATAATACAAAATTAAACATTCTAAAATATAGGCTAACTGGGAATGCTTACAGTTATTTAAGAACAATGCCAGGGAACACAGTTTTTATAATCCACATGGCGGGTTTAATCAGAATAATTAAATTACCTTGCGGCAGTTGCCAAATTATAACAGTACTCGGGAAATAAATGCAAGAAAAAACTCACAACACTAGAATAAATTTCAAAATTATAGAGGTACACACAATTAGAACAAAAATCAATTACAATAGTAGGCAATATACAACAAAGTATTGAGGAAATAGCGCTAACAGTAATAGAAACCTTAATGCGAAGGTAAACTCAAGAAACTACGATAGAAGAAAAAGCGGGACTAGGGAAGGACTCACAATAATGCAAATAAAAATCTTAGGTTGTGATTGGCTAATTAATAATAAAGGGGTGATAAACTTTTTCAACTGCACCCTAACAGTATGGGGCAGAGAAATAACAATTTTGGGCCAATGCAAAATAATGGTTAAAAATTTAAAAAAAGCTGTACAATTCAATTAATAACGAGATAGGTACAGAGGAGGTATTAAATAACAACAATAACGATACACAAGAATTACAATAAAGATATTTTAGAAGAAAGAAAAATAAGGAGATAAAGCTGTCAGGTACAAAAATTAAGAGGTTTCAGGGATTCCAGTCACCCCAGGTAGGAGGGAAAAACGACGGAATACCCATAAAAACTAAAAGGGGAATTGTGGGTCGCAATCATCGTCAGAGGTTCGAGACGGAGGTTGCACTCAGCAACATCACTCGCTCTGAGTTTAAAAAAGAAGGTGGAGTGACACAATTCGAGCAGGATTCTCAAAAAAAGCTTAAAAACGTAAACCAGGATTCACAGCTAGAGAATCAGTAAGAGGAAATTTAAGAAATCTCAGAGATTCCAGTCACCCCAGATAGGAGGGAAAAACTACGAAATACCCATGAAAACTACAGTGGGAGTTGTGGGTCTTAATCGTTGTTAGACGTTCTAGACGGAGGTTGCACTCGGCAACATCACTCGCTCTTGGATTGTAAAGGAAGCGGAGTGACACAATTCGAAAGGGATTCTCAAGAAAAAGCTCCAAAGGAACCTAAAACAGGATCTACACATAGAGAATCAGAAGTAAGGAGGTAGGCAAATAAAACCAATAAAAAGAGGGACGTTATAAAGGCTGATCACCTAGACGCAATCTTAAACTCTTTAGTGCGCAAAGAGGATATTGAAAACAATGCCGAAAAATTAAGGGGAAAAGTGACAAGAAACTTAGGAAAAAGTTCAGTATATTAACCATGGTTCACAAAGGTAAAAATGCAATGAGAAAGCATATAAATGCAAATGCCAATAAAGTAGGCAACATTTTTATTCACAGAGTTAGAGAACGAAGCGAAGAAGAAAAAAAAACTGCAGCAAGAATATGAAAATAAAGTAAAGCAATACAAATTACGTAGGGATTTGAAAGAAGAATCTAAGAAATAAAAAGAAAAATATTTAAAATGGGTAAGTAAAAAGGTACCGAATTATTAAAAAATGTTCTAAGAAAGTATTAAAAAGGAACAGGTAAATTGGTAAGTGAATAAACTGGTGTATCGAAAAAACAAAGCTGAGGCGAAGCAAAAAAAAATAAAGACGAAATTACAGAAATCAAGAAATTGGAGAATACGAAGAAACACAAAATAAGAGTATTAGAAAACTTAATACTACCTCCCCGTACCGAAATAAATCGCGAAGCTAAAAATATTGTAATGGTATTAGGCCCACGGCTCGACTCTGCTAGCAATGCAACATGATGAACGCTTTAGTAAGCACAGAGTTGGGTTGTTTTATGCAGCTGCAATGATAAGCTTAACATTCAAACAATAAATGAGTTGGTAAAGAGATGTCAGTAATAGTAAAGTAATTGAGTAAAAGGAACGCAAGGGGCAAAGCTTGTTTTTCACAGGGGTCGAAGTTGACTTTCAAAAAATTAAACAATAGGTTTGTCCAGAATGACTAGCCGAACCGAAAGAAAGTAATAGACACAAAAAGGTTTGCTATGTGCATGTGAAAGAAGCCTAGATTTCAATTAACCTAGTCAGTGAAATTGATGAGGAATCGTAAAAGGTGAAAAAAACGGGAATAAAATAGCAATACATTGCGTAAGAGCAATTTTGAAAAGCAGGCAGCAGGACATGAAAAAGGAATTTAAAAAGCAAGCAGCAGGACGTGGAAGAAGCAAATAAGAAGTGATGAACTCTATAAATAATCAGTGCATTAAACGTTAGTGAACACCAGAGCAATTAATAAAACGTGTATGTGTGTGGCGCAAAGAAACAATTTAGATTAAGAAAAAGGCAATATTTTAGTGTGTAAGAAATTTGAAAATGTAAAATTATGTACTCAAACTTATTTCTATTATGTGCTTAAATTTATCACAACTTATTTCCGTTAGCATTGTAACTATAGTAACGAGATCTGTTTTTGTTTTAAACAACGGAAAACAAAAAATGAGAACAAAAGAATCATTAAAAAGCTTGACATTGTGAAATTTGTGCTCCACTTCAATTAAAGTTGTAATATAATAAATGAGCATTTTGAAACCTGAAAAGTATATTATTGTGTTGTCCACGTGTCAAAGTTCATGTGGGAATGTTTATGAAGGTTTCCGCAACATAAAAATAAAATTTTCTCCAAGGGCATCTACGACGATTTCGGCAGCCGTTCACTACGGGATTCCGATATTTAATTTCGGCCAAGAGAAGAGTCTAGAGCCAGGGGTCTTCACTGCTACACATCAGGTAGGACTGCAAGAGTGCAAGCGCCAGCATCAACACCAAAGAAGGCCGTTCCAGAGGCAAATACCAACTGGGGTCATCTCCGAGCATTGCGGCTGCTACCACCGATCCGTAAAGGTAGGAAATTTGCCTATAATAACAGAGTTAGCTTGCGGAATTCGAGGGGCATACAAGAATAAGCCTTACTGAAGAGAATACCAGCTTGTTCATGGCTCAACCAAAGGCGCAATTCGAAAAATAAGCAAGGCGTCCCAAATTTTAAGGTTATGAGAAGGTATCGAAGCGTCCGGTTAAACAATTGCAAAATTCAAGACGGCGTCCATCTGACGTCACGAAATAAATACCTGCCTGAAACAAAAGATGTTATTTGCTGCCAAAGCGCAAAGATTTGAATAAATACCTTACGAATGTTCATAATTTCGCTCATTATAACGTAAACACCGCTGAATGCACGACATAAACCATTTTGTGGGATTTTTGACAGATTGGTAAACATTTAAGTACCGCGTATTCGAACTATTTCCGGTGTACAGTACCGCACCAGATAAATTGTAAATTATAATCTATTAGGAACTCACTCTGGGATTAAAGAGTTATTGTTCTACTGAGCGTCTTTCCAAATTAATTGCAGCTAAATAAAATATTGAAAAGGGCATATAACCATTTATTTTGTGCAGTAAATTAGTACAGGTCACATTTAACCAGCCTAATAAAATGACAGGCAAAGTTCAAACACAATAATAACATTAAACACAGGATTGTGCATTTTGGAATTTGCTCAACCTTATATAACAATTAAATTAAATAATAATATAGCAAATTATTAAGTGCCCTTAAAGTAGAGCCTTTGCAATATAAATTTCACCAAAATAAATTGTGAAGCTAAAAATATGAAATTCATCGAAATTGCGAAGCTAAAAATATAAATTTTAAAAATAAGCATTAAACAGGAAACTAAATAATTATTACACAATAAGCAAAATATGTGAATAATGCAAAAATAAACAATACAATATTCATTTCACACATTAACAGTATTAGCCACATAAGCTTAAGCTTGTGTGTGGCGTAAGATAAGTATGTTAAAATAAAGATTAATATTTATAAAAATAAAAATAAAATAAAAAGCAAGTATAAAAATTTTACAAATATTCAAGTAAAAATAACAACGAAAAATTATTATAAAATAAGTTCTGTTAGTAAAGCGTAATAATCCAAAGGCTGGCCCAGAATCCATTTTTTTAAATTGCGTTTATAGGTTTTTAAATTGTTTGATAATCTAATGTGAGTTGGCATACTATTAAACAATTTTGAACACAAATAACAGGCATGTTTTTCAGAAGTCGCTTTATTATAAAATACAAATAAATAATAAAAATCATTAAGGCAACAATAAATAAGAAAGGTAAATAAGGAAACGTTAAGAAATAAATAAAATATATATAAGAATGAAAAGAAAAGCAATACCACAGTAAAATTTTATTCGCTGTGTGGGAACGGGGGCTAGAATATTCCCAACGCCCAGGAGTTTAGCGTGTCGTAAAAGACGACTAAAAGACATCCCAACTTTTATTTCCGGTTAAAGGTATTTATTTTCATTCCAGATTAATCATTTTCATTCCAAATTCATAATCTCTTAAAGAATTAAAGTAAATATAAAAGACTAAAAGTCACCCCAAATTTTACTCCCTGTGCGGAAAACTGGGTTTAGAATATTTCCACCGCTTAGGAGTATAAATATAAAGTACCAAGTTAGTACTTTAGTTTTTAACAATGTCGAAATAATAATAAAAGAACACGGTCCATGGATTTTTTTCAAGGTCATGCTTAGTGAAAAGAACAATACGAAGATATTTAAGAATTTTTCTTATTCGGTACCAAAACAATAAATAAATACAAACAATTTTTACGTAGAACGTACGTAAGAAAAATAAATAACGGGAATTAATATTAAGTAAGAATATTTTAAAATTCAATAACGTAGAAGTAATGACAAGGAAATAGAATTACGGGATTTATAATTAAGTATAAACGTTTCAAATTAATTTTTATTTCTAATAATAAGCAAGCGAAGCTAAAAAGAGAAACGGTTACTTAGGCAAATCGGAACCAATTTTAATTTTCAATATAATAGTATATGAATATCTTATATTTTTTCTTCAAGGATTATAAACTTGTTTTTGTTTCTCATTAGAGCTTCAATGTTAAGGGTTAAATCTAAGATTTGATTTTAACTAATAACATTTAATTTGATAATGTGAAAAATTGCTTATTCAAATTACGGTCAAGTTCACAAAAATTCTCATACCGTTGATAACACTAATAACAAGTGAATGGTGCGCGTACAAGTTCGCAATTATAAGGTACAAAGGAACAACCCCAACAAAATTACATCAGTATCCATCCAGGACATAGCCGATTGCCGAAATCGACAGCAGGGCCACAAGAAAGAACAATGAAGGTTAAGTCATACAAATGAATGAATTTAAGGAACATAAAGTTTATGCATTTTTGATAGAGTTTACATGAAATATAACCCAATAGGGGATGCATTTAAGTTCGTCAAAGGTAGCCGAAGGTCAAAGAACCGCTATTAAGGCACCAAGACAATACCCCAATGTGGGATGCATCTAAGGTTCTCAAGGGTAGCCGAAGGTCAGCGAACCGTTATTAAGGCACCAGGACAAGAAGAATGACGAAGCGTACATAGATACAAAAATATAAGAATTTATAATAAAGTAATAAGAAAAATAATAATTAATGGTACTACTACAGCAATAGGAAGCGTAGTAGGTGAAGTAACCGAAGACGCCAAATGCGAATGAAGATCGTACAATAAAGACGATCACTCTCAGTCAAAGTTATAGTAACTGCAGCAATAAAAAGAAATACGAAGTATTAGTATACTACAATATAATGGGAAGAAAAGTAAATTATCTTAAATTCAGAAGTTTCATGCGAAAATACAACAGTCATTGTGTAAATTCCAGTTATAAAGAAATATTTTGGGTTTATGTACAACAAGACACATCCGATGCCAAAGGGATCAGCTAATGTACCATGGGGGAGCAGAATTAATATCACAAATAAATAAAACAACGGCTCAAACCTTAGTAATCGAAGAAGGAAGATTACATTTTCACCTCATCATTAAATAAAATCAACCACTTTATACAGCCTTCAACCTTTAATTATCCTTTACTCTGGAGCCACCAAGCCTGTAACAATAGCCTCTGTTGCACTATCCTTTTTCCTTACCATTTAACTAAGTACCAAAGCATAATTATTAATACATAACAAATATTTCTAATACAATCGTAAATATAAAGATAAAAATATACGAATAATACAATAATTAATAAATATTAAATATTAAAGCCACAGATAAACATAAAGAAGAGTTGCGAATAATAGAATAAAAAGTAACAAATGTTACAATCTCGCATAAGAAGGTTTGACAAACAGGGTAATGCAGAGGAGGAAGTAAACAAATTATCGGAAGGAAGAAGACCGAGACGAAAATCAGCAGCCTACAGCCGAAGGATGACACTCCACGTCAGCAGTGAAACGCGAAGTGCGGTAGTGTTTCAAAAGCAGAGTATTAAAATAAAATCAGTGGACAGAACTTAATAAAAATGAGTGTAGTGCAAAGTCGACTGCGTCACACAGCCAAGCGTTAAAACAAAGTGAGCGCAAAACACGGTATAAGGCATAAAGGCACTGTAGGGCAATAATTTAAGAAAATTTTGTCAATATAATCAGCAGTAATGATTAATTTCAAATAGAAGTCAAGGTTTTTTTTTTTATTGTTAGAAAAGCAGGCATGTCCATAAGGACATGCCTACTTTTAAAAAGCGGGGAGTAATGTAACAACCCGCTTGCGCTTATAAGGGATCTCATAAAATTCTAATTATCCTAATTGTAAAAAGAAAAATACATAGAATCCAACCATGCACAGTTCATTGAGTAAGAAAGCAAGAGGCTTTATTGTAACACCAAAGAAACAATTGTATTACATCCGGTGCAGTTAATCAAAACGAGTTCAAAGATATCAAGAAAGCAAAATCAATGTCAAACTAGCACCCACTTGGCATGAGAAGTGCAAAGTTTGCAAGTCCGAAAGCCCTCGAAGAATAAGTTCATTTTGGCAATCTTGCATAACGGGGAGTACGAAAAACACCCGGCTCGTCACAAAGGAAAATTACTTTTTGGAGACCGCGAACTGGACTGCCAGTCTTCTCTCGAGTTCCCCGGCAATTAAATTAAACCAGCGCGTACGTTCCCGTGCTAAAGTAATGAAGTCCAAAATTTCAAATTTACTATTTAAACTATATGTGAACCAGTGCTGTGTCCGTCAATTCCGTGGGAGCGACCACGGGCGCTAAGGACAGCCTAAATTCAGCCTAATAACTTCCTTAATTAATTCGGGCTACCGTGTAAAATAAAAATCCAACTACCACGTTCAGCCAGCTACTGCTTTGGAAACAGGTCAGAATTTTACGGTATTTTATTAACAAACTAAATGCAGGGTTGCTCTGAGTATTCTATCCTTCCAGGGATAATTTATGTTATAAATTTAAGCATAATTGATCAAACCTTTTTACAAAACCTACCGCTTACTTAATCATTGATCAGATAGAGTGAAAAATAATTGTAATTGTTCCAAATTTTTAGTTTCTTTTAATATACGGCTTTGTAACTTGTGTGGGTGTTTTATTGAAATACAAATTCCATAGCTTAACCTTTAAGTGACAAATAGTGGTCAGCCAGTCCATTACAACCCCTACGTTACTACTAGTGGTCAGCAGATGCGTTACAGCCCTAAGTGCAAATAGTGGTTTGCGGGTTCGAAACAACCGCTATATCACAAATGGTGGCAGCACGTTACAGCGGGGGATTTTTGCGCAGGTGTGCTCATCATTTTGACGGTAAATGCAAATTCTGCTCATTATTTTGGGGGTAAATTCTAATTCTGCGCAGGTTTTTGGTGAACGTTATAGTAATACTAGATGTATTTACGAAATATGTGGGATTATTTCCAGCTAAAAGATATTACACTCAAAATGATTTGAAAAATGTAAATGAATATTTTATGGAATTTGGAAAACCAAAGAAAGTATTAGCAGATAATGCCACTTATTTTAAAAACCCCTAGGTGTATAAATACGAGTGTTATCCGTAAAATAAGGGCTCCAAGGCGCTGGAGTCACGAGGAACGCTTTAACGCACGATCCGGTAACACTGGCATGTACTTTGGTTCACTGCTTATAAATCCCCACCACTCGGAGGTGTCTCCGACGCTTAGTCTTGGTTTAGTCGCTGTTCGTGATGGAACTTGCATTCACCGCTATAGCCAGGTGTGAGTTACGTTCTGTGATTCGGGCGACAAAACCTTGGTCTATTACACGACACCAGAGACAAAAAAACAGTCTCTTCAGTGGCGGTATTCACGATGGCCGAAGCCGCGAAAGTTTAAACAAACATTGTCTGCCGGCAAAGTGATGGCGACAACAATAAACGCTGATCGCTACTGTCAAACCTTGAAAAACCTTAGAATTGCAGGACCGACGTGGAGTTGAAGGAAGAGGTCGTACGCTACCTAAGCGACGCTGTGCGAGTTTCCTATTATACGGGTATACAAAAAATGCTACACCGCAGGCAAAAACGCATCGATCGCAACGGGGATTATGTAGAAAAATAGTAGAACATCCAGGCTTTCCAACAATGTATAATCAATGCACATAAACGTATTTTTTTTAAAAAAAGATGGAGATATTATTTTACGGACCATCCGAGTACAATAATACAGCAAGACATAAAAGTTGGTTTTTGCAGTATAAGACATCCGTAAGCCAATCCAACAGCGAGATATACGGGGTGATTAAATTATCATGTAGCAACCAGGTAGGCAACACACATTACATGTGCCCTTATTCCATAGGCATCTTGGGTACCTAACAATTTCTTAAATAAATAGAGATCAAAGGTGTCAGGTATTTTTCATTAATAACGCCAATCCAGTTTAAGGTTAACAGCGTAATAATAACATATTAAACAGCAACAAAAATATTAACAACAAAAATTAAATTAACGTAGTAGATGTTCGAAATGATTTCCCCCTTCTTGTTCACATACTGTAATCCGCTTCCGCATAGAATTTCTGACACGAGCCAGCATTTCGGAGTGATTGTCCTGCACGACTCGATTATTTTTCGTTCTATGGGTGTTAGGCACACATCGTTCATTATTTTACCCCATAAAAAGAAGTCCAATGGAGTAAGATCGGGACTACGTGGAGGCAAATATAGTTGCAATATTATCGGAGTCCAGCCCCTTGCTTACACTTCCAGACAGGTAGACAAGTAGTCAGGTATACAGGTAGGCAGGTAGACAGGTAGACAGGTAAACAAGTAGACAGATAGACAGGTAGCCATGTAGACAGGTAAACAGGTAGACAGGTAGACAGGTAGAAAGATAGACAGGTAGACAGGTAGATAGGTAAATAAGAAGACAGCTGGACAGGTAGACAGGTACAAAGGTAGACAGGTAGACAGATAGACAGGTAGACAGGTAGACAGGTGGACAGAGAGACAGGTGGACAGATAGACAGGTAGACAGGTAGACAGGTCTATACAGGTGGACAGGTGAACAGGTAGGCAGGTAGACAGATAGACAGATAGACAGATAGACAGGTAGGCAGGTCTGGACAGATCTGGACAAGTGAACAGGCAGACAGGTAAACAAGTAGACTGGCAGATAAGTAGACAGGTAGACAAGTAGACAGGTGGACAGGTAGACAGGTAGACAAATAGACAGGTAAACAGCAGAATTTAATCTCGGTCTTACTAAATGGAAATATAACAATATAAAATGGCATTTCCCTACAACTCGTATGGGTATATTAAATGTGACTTTGATTGTATTTTTCGTTTGAGAACATCTTTTACGATGAATGCTCATTTAGACCTGGTCTAATTTCTAATAACTTTCCAGGATTACCTTTCAAGATTAATTCTGCATTTAGATGGATTAATGTATTTTAAGAAGCAGAAAAATTATTTTGAACTTAATAAATTTTGCAAATACTATTGTTAGAGCTAAAAAAATGATTTGTTGTCATTGATAAAATGTTCAAATACTTTTACAACAGTTAAGAGATTTATTATCCAAATTACTATCTCTTGATGACGTAGACGCAAGATATGAAGATGTAGATGACGAGCAAGTTTCTTAAATTGTTATAATTATTAGTTGAATCTCATAAAATGTCAATGTGCTTACTGAAAATAAAATAGCTTCTCTTAAACAATGAGTTTTATTTTTTCTTTTTCTTACATGATATTTATTAGAATTATTTTGTATAATACATTGCAATTTCTACACCTGATCAATCTCATTAAACTGCTCCACTGCCAGGGCATGGTTAAACTGTTCTATTAGATAGAAAATAAAATCCTGCTGTTGCTGCTGTTCGCTTAATTACAGACAAAATACTTCTTTGAAACATCGTTTAATTGACTTAATGCTTCTTTTCAATTGTTCCATCTTCTCCAACCAGCGGTCGAATTGCATTCGATATTTATTGTATGACGCAGGCGGTTGACTCATAATGCAAGTATCAACTTCTTATGGCTAAATACCATGTTGCGAGCACATTCTCAGACAATGACTTTATTTATTTTTACACATTTAACAGATGGGCAGGCGGACAACACTACAAATCATATATGATCTTCTTCACACATTTACGTTCTAACCCCACATTTTTTAAATGTTGCTCTGTGGGCTCCATCACACTGCCATAAAACTAATCCCGCCCGTCTGGGAGTCGTAGCTTTGTATTAGCTTTAAAGTTCGGATTTTCTGTGAGGAAGGATAATTGTTTTGGCCTTACCTGTTGGCGAAAGTTTTATTTGTTATTTTGCCGGCTGGTAACTATCGGTCTAATTGGGCTAACTCGCAGAGAAGGGTCGGGGTTCCAGCTACGCTGAAAGAGAACGAGAGGAGAAAAAAGGAGAGGGCGCCAGGTCCTCGACGTTGTTCTAATCCTTGCGTCGGGCCATCACAAGGTGGAGATAATTTCCAGCAGAATAAACGAAATCAAAGCAACGAACAATAAAATATCACAGCTTTATTTTAATTTTTGGTGGATACTATAGTGCAATATCACAAGCATGCATGATTATATATATATATATATATATATATAAAACAAGACGTTTAGGCACCAAATTCAGGTATATATGGACGTAGTGGCGCCCGTATATACGTTGTGGCACCAATTCGAGGTGCCACTACGTTTTCGGTCGTATTTAGGGGCTAGACCGTCGGATTATCTCAAATACGAAATATGAAGAAGGTGCCATTTGAACCATATATGTATAAAAATGCAGTTTTAGTTGAACCATATAATCTGTAGGGGGCGCTTTCATCAAAAAAGTATAACAAGCCTAAGTGACTCCATGGAGCCAGTACGGAGCTTCACACATGACGAACCAGTGAACTACATTGGAAAGCGCACACTGGCGGCGCAAGTCGTCGAATTGCAAACCAGTCCGTTAGAACAGCTCCTCCGCTGCAGAAGGAACTCCTTTCCTTTTCTAACATTAGCGTTCTTACGGCAGTTGTGCGTTGCCTAGGTAATTTGTCAGTGAAATTCACCTAATTATTTGTATAATTTTAAAATGGTTCAGCACTGTTGTGCCTATGGTTGTACCAATGTATGGAAGCCAGGGAAAACCATCAAATTCCACAAATAAGTATAAATATCGACTATATAAGAACTAATACGAAGTAAAGGTTCCGCAGGCAGATTAATTTATTTCTTGAAACGCGCATCTTTTTATACAATCATTTATTGTTTTCATTTAATTTTTGTTTCTAGGCAGAGGTACAAAAATGTTGTTGTATTAAAATATCTACCTTAATAGTTTTTAAATTGTGTAATTATATAATTTGTATGTAAGCAAATCGAAAAGTTTTTTGCCGTCGTTACTCTTTTAAGATTGTTATTATTAGTACACTTACGTTGGCAAATATACAACATAAAAAAGTAGCAACTATGGAGATATTTTACAAAAAAATATGCACATTTTACGGAAATATGCAAAAAGGGTAGTAATGAAGTAATAGGAAGAGCATATAAAATCACTGCTTTTAATTGAAAAATAATAATTACGTTTATGAATTAGTTATATAACCA
Organism: Agriotes lineatus; assembly: GCA_940337035.1. Taxonomy (NCBI): domain Eukaryota; kingdom Metazoa; phylum Arthropoda; class Insecta; order Coleoptera; family Elateridae; genus Agriotes; species Agriotes lineatus. The sequence continues at coordinate 22,921 of CALNHX010011899.1, forward strand.
GCAAATGACTAAATACGTTTCAAAGTTTACAATTAAGATCGCGTGCCTCTTAGCCGAGTACACGTATTTGTAAATGAAGAAAATTCTTTCCCCATTTTTCAAGTTCATCAAAAGGCTTGATTCTATATTTTGTAAAATGTAAACATTTTAGGCATAGCTACAGATTGAGAAAGAGCACTTATTCTAGTTTCAGCATTTGATCAGATCAAATTATAAAAAAGGAGTCCTTAAACAAATCTTCATGTATCTTAGAGCAGTTAAAAATTTTGCGCGATATAATAGAAAACAATTGGGCACGTGAAATAGGTAGCCTTGCTCTAAAAGATCTGCATATCAAAAAATCAAGAGACCATTCGAAAAAATTGCTTCCTCTTACGGAAGACGTTATGAAATTAAGAGAGTATTGCATAAAGAAAGCAGCAAATGCCGTTACAATTTTAAAAGAGCAAACAAATATAGCACAGTACAACATTCTGGTGGAGGCAACATTTATATTAGTTCTCGTACACAACAGGAGACGAGTAGGAGATATTCAATTTATTGAACTTACCGACGTAACCGCACCGGACACAATCGAACAAAAAGATGAGGTCTTAGAAGCTTTAAGCCAAACAGAACGGATTCTAACTAAACTTTACAAAAAAATACATACTATTGGAAAAGGTTCGAAAGATTTGTTAGTATTGATACCACCAGACGTCCAGGAATTTGTAGACTCTTTGGTAACTGAAAGAATTAAATACGTTGAGTCATCAAACAAATATTTTTTTACTAATCCCAATAGCGTTGACGAATGGATAAATGGTTGCTACATTCAAAGTAAATATTCAAAAGAGTGTGGTGCAAAACAACCTAAATTAATTCGAAGCTCTAAATTACGTAAGCATATTGCCACCATGATGCAACTAATGGATTTGCGACAAAATGAAATTGGGCAGTTGGCATCTTTTATGGGCCATACAGAAAAAACCCACAGGGAATTTTATAGATTGCCAAAGGATATTATGATGATCGCAAAAGTTTCAAAAATTCTGTTAAAACTGGAAAAGGGAGAACTTCTTGATTGCAAGAACAAACGTTTGGATGAGATTGATATACAGATTGATGAACCCGTGTTATCAGCTTCTTCTGACTCTGAAGCAGAAGATGAAAACATACAGACCCCTAGCAACTTTAAAATAGCGTTAAATAGCGGTAAGAAATTTGATATTATATTTTTTTCTTTCTTTCAAAATTTTCAAACATGACTTACTTTTTTTCATAATCATAACAGGAAAAAATGGTTGGGTTGTTTTCTGTTCATAGGCCTCTTAGGAAAGAAATAATGTAAAGGGACAATTTCAAATTGTGAAACTAATGCGTTTTTTTGTTTAGGAAAAGACCCCAACGAAAACACCGAGGAAAATTCGGTATTAACTTTCGAAGAAGAGGAGGTTGAAACGTGTAAAACAAAATCGTCAGCATCAAAGGAGAACCGGCATTGTAGAGCGGATTCAGAGGACAATGACAAGTTAAGCGACGAAGTTCCTTCATCCAAGAAACCACGCCCGTCGATTAAAAGGAAGACTTGGTCCTCATGCGAAATAAATTTAATTAAAAGGCATTTTTCAAAATTTCTCGTCAATAATTCTTCCTATCCATCGGGAGAAGAGATTAAAAAATTTGCCAAAAAATATTTAAAATCTGACAGAACCGTTCATCAAATGAAGAGTAAAATCCAACATTTAAAAAAACATACTTAACGAAACTAAAAACTTTTTAAAATTATTTTTTTATTTTGTGTATCAATATCAACAGCTATTTTTATTTTATGTATCAATAAAGAATAAATTAAATTCTGTGTTATTGTTATTGCTGTCATGGAAACACTGGAGAGCAACAGAATATTATATCGTCCGCTTGAAAGCCACGATAAGCTCGCAATTATTTTAAAATGACCAATACTACTGCTGTGTTGACATGCTTCCGGCTTCTCACTGCTGATTAGTCTAAACTAGGATATATTATTATAACAAACGAACATATACATAAGAAACATATATGGGTGCCAGTTGCTCATATTGTGTGCAAAACGTTTTGGGTGCAGAAACGTCGTTTTAGTTATTGGTGTCACATAGTGGTTTTTCGCGTATATATATATATATATATAAGTACAAATATAAAATATATAAAATTATGAGAGCTTAAGCAAGTATACGACGGAAAAATTATACACTTTAAAAAAAGAACAATTATGTTCGGGCGCCGCAGGAACATAAAGAGAAAAGAAGAATGATTAATTTTAGAAATATGGGTCGCAGAGCGGGTTCAACAAATACTAAGCCGGTACAGAGCAATGCAAGTATATTTAGGCTAACGTTTAGCCCCGATTTTTAGCTCTAATTGACGATAAAACTATGCTCCAAAATTTCTAGCGGTCGGAAGAAACGTACGTCTAGCGTGGTCACACCTTACGCCGAGGTCCCTATTAATAGAAAGGCATCAGGGTAATCATGAATAAAGTAGCAAAGACTTGTATCTGCTCTCTAACAAATTTGATATAGGCGTAAAAAAAGTAACCGGGTAGCGAAGACTTGAATTTGAACCTGCGGCTACCGTAGTCGGTTCACCAACCACTACCATCGTCTAGCGGCTATCTTCACGCTGTAAAATTTTGAACCGCAAATGGCGGCGAGCGAGCAAACTAGAATTGTATAAATAATAATCTACATTTAAATATATATACCGGGGCTGACGGTTTGACGCGCTAAGCGGTTAATCACAGCTACCGCATGTTACCAGGTAAGTGAAAAACGACATTCAAATATATCCTATGATATCTAATCTGTAATTTTATAGGGGGCCCCACTGAAAAGCAGCGGCGTCGAGGCCGACAGAACTTTGGTAAGCTTAATTGACTTTAATCAATAAACTGCGAAAAGTGACCGCACGAATCTTCCGGCAGCCCTAACATTCATAACTTAAACGAAAGCACATACAAAAAGCAAAATACACGAGGAGTACGATTGGTCAAGCATACCCTAATTCCTACCAATACGAAGCACTACTATTCTATCATAAAATACTCGCGCAACGTGTAATAGCTATGTTAGCATTTTGCCTGCAGGAAAGCACGATCTAACCTTTCCGTTGGCTTCCATGTAGTTGTGCGCAGCCCTCGGGCGTTGCGAAATCCACAGGCAATTCGACAGTTTCAGAAGCCCAGGTCGACGGACTGGATTCCAGCAAATTGCAGCCGAACGGGGAATGCTTAACCCCACCAGGAAATGTCCAAACCCTACAGGAGCTGTACAAACCCCATAGGAAATGTCCGAACCCCTCAGGAAATGGCTAAAAACGTAAAATGCGTAAATAAACCCTCGATTTAGAAGATGAGGCCTTATCTTACCTAACGCTGGTATGAAGCCAAGGAGAACGAGCTAAAGTTGGTCCCAGAAATCCGCAAAGCGACAGGACGTAGGTAAGTAACTATATAACCATTACGAAACAGAGCAATAGTACTTCTAGATCCCCCATGGAAACTATTCGTAAGGGTTGAGCTCAGCAAAAGGGCTTTTCAAAGCACTGAAGCTACAGGGAAGACCAACTAGCACGGCAATTTTGCTTGGAAAGAGCAGGCAGAATTCGACACCAGCTTCAAAATGTCACCAGATAACAAAATTTGGGCAAGCGGTCCAGGAAAAAACTTCCTGAAAAGTATGACTGCAGCAAGAGATAACCTTGCTCTAGCAACAAAAGGAATAGTTTAAAATATTGCAGTAACGGTTGCCTAGCCACCAGGCTTAAATATCTGTAGAAATGAAACCAGAATAAATGTAATCAGTAAAATAAGGGTAATTACTCGGAAAGTTGCTTACGAAACTGCTTAATAATTATAGAAAAATATTTAAAACTAGGATACAGCTAACCAGACCTAAGCTGAAGCATGCAAAATATCTGTAGAAATGAAACCAGAATAAATGTAATTAGTAAAATAAGGGTAATTACTCGGAGAGTTGCTTACGAAACTGCTTAATAATTATAGAAAAATATTTAAAACTAGGATACAGCTAACCAGACCTAAGCTGAAGCATGCAAAATTACCAAGAAGCCACCTAATAGTACTCAAAGCTAAAAATTTACCTAACAAGTGTTTACTAATACAGGAGACGCTCCAAAAGTACCGTAACAGTCTATTCATTTAATTTTCATCGGTGCTATATAAACCTAATGTGTTACAGAATTTCTATTATTCGTTTGTACACGCCCTCTCTCTCCAAAACATGGCAGATTTCAATCAAATACTTTGCAATTTAAATGAGGTTAAAGGTTGGGGAAATGTACAAGATTTGAAGGTTGACGAAAAATACCTAATAATAAATGTGTATCGGTATTCGACTAAATACGGCAATAAAGTGGCAGTAGAATTGGACAACCTCCGATTCATTCTACCAGCACGCTACGATTGTCTAACAGATGCAGAACTGCAACGATTAGGAAGACGTCGCTACTACATAATCTCGGACGACAAGTGTGGAAACAGCACGAAACTTGTCTTCGAGGAGATCGTAACACCCCAGACAGAGATGACAACATCTCTATCACAATAACTGACTGGGGAATAATACATTTGTAATAATTTTATACATGCACGTGTTAGACAAATAAATACAATTATATTTATAATTGTCGTTTTACTACACCGTTGTGTTTGTAATATTTAATTTAGCAACCGCGCACATTTTTACACAATGACCCCATACAATTATTTTTAGCAACCGTGCACATTCTGAGACTTACATCCGGCTCACATTATGGAGGTCATTGGTCCCTTCATTAGCTGCATTCAGCAATTTCTCAGACAATCACATCCGGTGTAAATTTTCCCAAATGTCCACATCCGTTTAAACAAGTCTGACATCTGGCAACGCGCAATTATAGTCCCTATTAACACCTGCTCAGAATTTACCGCCAAATCGAGATTGGTTCATTTGTTGTAACGCTCCGTTTCGATTTCATTTCTGTAGCGCGTTAATGCAATAGTCACTTAATTTCGGTCCATCTTATAGCTAATGGCTGAAGCAAAGGTGCTAAGGATTATCACAGCAGGCGGTGCGATGCGATAGCACCTTTGTTTTTTCGTGTTAGAACAGGCCGAGATTTTCGATTTACAGCGGACGCGCTGACAGAGCATTGATGGTTTTCGAGAACGACGCTCTCGCGAGTACGCGGATTTGAATTGCTGGGCTAGGTTGAAGCTGCTATATTTGTTTCCGTAAGGCGCATTTTGTGTAGGTAAGGAAGCTCATATCATTGTATTCTCCTCGTGCTGATTTTGATTATTTAGGCTGAGTTCCCCTTGCGATGCGACTTTAGAAATCGCTGCGAAGCGTCCGGTAAGAATCCTTTTGCGGTCTTTTTCTTTGCAACTAATATTTAACATTTAGGCGGGCAGTTACGAGCAAAAAGCTGTCTGTTTTTAAGCAGCTACGGCTGGAATCAGGCAGTACGGGCTAGAAGAGGCTAATTTCGGCTAACTTAGTTCTCTGATTCTGCTTCCACATGATTTAGGATTTCCAACATGTGCGATACCTCTTATAATGGCTGCCTTCTAACAGTGGCGTCTTCGCTTGGGAGTCTCAGAATTTGGCAGTGAATCTTCCTTAGCATTTTAGGAACGAAAGCCACACACAAGGATAATTGCACTTGTGATCTTTGGACTTCAACTTCAAGTTTAACTGTAAGTACATGCCACATCAGCCCTCTTGTTTCCGACAAAGGCGGCTGCCTTAATGTTATCAGTTCTCTCTAAGATCTTAGCAAATCAAACTGAGCGAGTTTAATCAACCCTTTTGGCTCAAACTTTAAGAATGTTAATGAGCGAGAATCAATAATTCAAAATTA